>NW_010584452.1:233390-275153 GCF_000705375.1 Tinamus guttatus | reverse complement strand
CTGTTTTGCTGACTGAAGTTAGATCAACATTTCTCATTATGGGTTCTGGTAAACTGAAGTTTTTTGAATGAAAAAGTCTTGCCAAGGTCATATTTCTTATGATCATTTGTAGTTTCATTTTTCATGAAGATACATTGACCGATCTTAAACCCACTGAGTGCCCAGTTATGTAAGCCCTATTGTCAGTGAGAAACACCAGCACTCTTTTTTTTTTTTTAGGACATAAAGCCTTTCTCAAACTTAGGTTATCAAGGAAAAAATAAAGTATGGTATCTTATTTGGGATAGGAAACTTGTAGAGGGAGGATTTTTACAAGAGCTGCCAAGTTCCTCTATTCTGAGGAGCACTGAACTGGTGTTAGCTAATTTGAATGACAGTCTGTAGGCTTTTAATAATATTTCAGCTCGTATGTGGAACATACCTACATAATACTTATAGTTCAAAATGCTGCAGAAAAAAAAAAAGAGGCTACTGTAACTGCTGTGTAAGATACTTGACTTTCAGTTATGGCAAAGACTAAGATTAGAATGAAGTCACCAGGTTATTTGTTTATAATAAATGTATGTTTTGCAGAGCCAAAAGAATAATATATTGCCAGGACCTGCAGGCTACAATATTTTTTATTTGACTTACAGAGCTAATATATACATTTTGATTAAAAACGAAACTGTTCGCACTATTTTTACTGATAGCAAAAAAAACTCCACCAATTACTAGTTTTCAATACATCTGCCTATCAGTGGGGATACAACCCTCATCTCTGCATATGAGAAAGTGAGGTTTAGATACCAGCTCTGACCTCAAGTGAAATTTCTGGATTGAAGTTGCCTGAGGCCCATGATGCTACATGACCATCGAGTCTAACAAACGCCTGCAGTTTAGTCCTGGATGAGATGGGCAAATTACACAGCACTACCAAAAGCAAGAAAAAAATCACCTGGGTTTCCACAAGAAATTAGTGGGAATTAAGAAACCAGTCCATCCAGGTAAAAAGCACCGTTGGTATAAAAAAGCACACTTTACACCTTAAATATTGCACATGTACTCACTATAAATAGACTGGCCGGGAATACCTCCACCTTGGATTTAGCCAGACCTTCCTAATGCAGCAAGGACAGGGCAGGAATGGACAGACAGCTGCCTGGCAGAGAGCAGGGAGGAAGCATGCAGAGCAGCAGACACTGCTCTTCCTGGCAAGTCAAAACTGAGGGGATGCCTGGGCAAAATATTTGTAGCGCTGTGCGCTGGATTTGTACTCTGTTAGCTGAAAGGCAAAAAAAATCACCTGCCTGCTCGTGGTGGGAAAGGCGCAGCAGTGCTGGGTTGCACAAGATGAACTGGTTAGCCATCTTCCAGAGGAAGACCCTGGTTAGGCAATCACCCCGTATTTTATACTTCTATTTAGAGCTTCTATTATGTATGTGGGTACATTTCAGTTGAAAGCGAACTCTTTGAGGTGAATGCACAAATACTCTGCACGCAAAGGAAATACAGACCCTTTGCTCTCTGCAGCCTAAGCTAAATGGAGGTGTGCAAAGATGAAGCTGGAATCATAGAATCATAGAATCATTATGGTTGGAAAAGACCTTCAAGATCATGAAGTCCAACCATAAACCCATCACCATCATGCCTGCTAAACCATGTCCCCAAGTGCCTCTACCTGTTTCTTGAACACTGCCAGGGACAGTGATTCCAGCACTTCCCTGGGCAGCCTGTTCTAACACTTCACCACTCTTTCCATGTAGAAATTCCTCCTAATATCTAACCTGAACCTCCCTATGTGCAACATTTCCTCTTGTCCTATCGGTAGTTATTCTGGGGAAGAGATCGAGCCTCGCCTCACTACAACCTCCTTTTAGGTAGTTGTAGACAGTAACAAGGTCTCCCCTGAGCTTCCTCCTCTCCAGACTAAATAATCCCAGATCCCTCAACTTTAGGCATCCAATTAGAAAGTGTGGGGCCATCCAACCTTTGTTCTCCTTCTTCATCGCCCGAGGTTGCATTGGTTGTTTTATCACATAAAGAATCACTGTCCAGCTGTCAGTGTGGCTGGATTTATGAAGTATGTCATAAACAGCTATTGGACAATGCAGTACAACTGCAAAATAGGTTTAAAATACCCCATCCTGTGAATCTTATGCTGTGAAGCCTCAACACAGGTCACATTTCATGTGAAAACCACTGCACAATCTGCCAGGAAAACCCAGGGTATGTATATTATGAGGAGGAAAAATATAAGCAATGTTTTCCATGTTATTTAGCTGTGTGTAAAAGCAGATTGTGATTAACCATTGTGTATGCTACCAATAATTCTGGAGATGTGGTTAAATTTTATCCAGATGATTTAAAAATATGATCATTAAGCTATGGATCACTGACAAAGCAGATCTATTCAGGGATCAGGTACCTGGGAATATAACAAACTCAAGGCCAACTTCTCATCCCACCAAATTTTTGTATCTGTGCAACTCCATCAGCATCTACTAAGTTACTCTCAATCAACACTCGTGTAACCAATTCCTGAATTGGGGTCCCGATCTTTATCCTCCATTTATTACTTTTGTTCAAAACAGAAACACATACGAGACATACTCAGGGCTCTAAGAAAACAGTTAATCGCAACTTCTCCTGCCTCCGTTCTTCACTTGCGTGTTTCCATTCTACTCTCAATCTCATTTCCCTACCTGTAATGTGGTGATTCATCTGTAGCCTAGGGGAAGGACACCTGATCTCATTGCTTAACTGTGTTACGAGTTGCTGCACAAATCACCTGGCACTGCATGAGGAGGCTGCCAACAGCTTTTTTACTAGAGCTACAGAAAGCAGGTCGTTATGCCAATATTATTGCAAGCGCAGAGAAAATCTTATTTAATTTATTAACGGGCTACTCCAAGTATATTGCAGAGCCATCCAGAACGCTAGCTTTAGGACTCCTATACCAGCAGCGACTTTCTGCTTCTCAGTTCTTACCACAGCTCAGTCTGGATAGCCAGCAGAAAGTACAGCTGAGTATCAGGAAGCCATTCTCCTCAACTTTTATTTATAGAAAAATGGCTTTCCATCCATATTATTTTCCAACTTGATCTCCCATCATTTCAGATTAGTAGGGTTTTTTCCATTTCTTTATTTATTTTTTAAACATTTAATCAATTCGATGCCCATGAAATGTGCTCATTTGGTAGTCTTTGCAAGACCATCTAGTATACCCAGGTATTAGGCACAAGGCAGAGGATGGCAATTCAAGCCTGCTTTATGAAGAGCATCCCCATAAAGATGTATCTCATTCAGTCTTTGGTTTACTGGCTGAGACTGTTAGCTGATGTGGTGATGTCTGAGTCACCTCATCCTTCTTTTGCACTGTACATGGCTTGCCGTGGCAGCTCTTAATACCTTGCCATCAGTGTAAGACTTCTGACATGTTCTTCCCTCTTATGTCACTCCTTATTTTACCTGCTGTTATCCCTCATGTCTGAAACATCACTGTAACCTCCACAGAACTAGAGAAGCCAAGAGGGGACAGATCATACAAAATGATGTGTCTGCTTCCTCCTCTGCTTGGATTTAGCCAGCCCTGCAACAAGCCCAAGTCTGCCTTGTGATGCCAGTGAGTGACCAGGTTGGGAGAAGGTGGAAAAGGATGGTTTGGCCAGCTTAAGTATGATTGATTGCAAGCAAAATAAGGGACAGATACAGATATCCTCTTTCATGATGAACAATCTGCACTGGACTGTGGCCCCCCCAATGTTTTATGTGAGCAGGAGACTTGTCCTGATATAAATCAAAAAGCAACAAAGCAGTTGTCCAGAACCAGCTACGCGCTGAAGGACACTTGTTTCAAAGACAGCTCTTACCAACCTGAGATTCATTTACTACAGGACTCTGCTTCATTTTAATCACTCTGACAGGTTGGCTTGTAAAGTCATTCTGTTTGTTTATCTGTATGTAAGTAAAATACATGTGAACATCCACTTCCAAGGACCCAAGGCTGCAAATGCACATAAATAACGTTAGCTGAGCAATTAGTCTCATTGGGTAAACATCAGGGAGGAAGAAGAGGTACTTAAAATATTGACACAAGAACAAATTGGTAGAAACCAGCTATGACTAACCTGAGGTTCAAATTGAGAGAAGAGTTTTTAACTATCAGATGAATAAGGTAATGGAATAGCTTTCCAGCTGGAGGGATGGCAAGAGAAAACTTAGAAAGCTTTAGGATAAAGCTTGGCCATTTTATGAGAAGAATTATATGACTTGCCTGTCTTACCACAGGACTGGAAGCAGTGACCCATAAGGTCCCTTCCAGCCCAATGTTTGTACATGACTGAAGTTACTCAGAAGTGTAAATGTTTATAGGATGAGCCTAGAGCTTGCGTCAGCAGAGCTGGCCAGCTTCCATGGGTGTTTCATTCAACCCACTGAACTCACAGAAACATTAAAGGATAAGTTCCTAGTAAAAACTCACTCGCACATATGTGCACGCACACACACACACTCACTATATATATGTGTGTGTATATATATTATATATAAATAAAATACAAACGCACAAGAGTATTAAGATTATAGGTTGTCACAGTTTAAATCTCACAGAAAAGAAATGCGATTTAGCCTTCCAGATGCCTAAGTAGCTTCTGGTCCCTGCATGGCTTAGCTGCCTTGACAGCATTATCTCTAGCATATGTCCAATCAGCAAATGACATTTAAACACTACCTGAATGCACAAAAGTAAACAACCAGAATCAAGATATTCCAGAGTACACTGGTAATCTGAACTACAGCATTTATTATGATACACAAAACTCCATCCTACAATTTCTGTGATCTTCATTACACCTCTGTAGTATCCTGTAAGGCTCCATCCTTAAGCTATGGAGAAAAGCATTCCCCTTTTCCCACAGTCTTTTCAAGAAAAACTTATTTGTCACATAAGAAAATGCCTGTATGTGAGATTATGCTGAAAGAGAAATTGTGCATCTCAGAGACGCAGAGCACAGAGCCAGTTTCTAACAGGAGTAAGGAGCTTCGTTTGAACTGTACTTGTAATAAAAGGAGTCAATTCATAGATACATTAACAAATAATTCTATGACAAGGAGATCACTATTTCTATAAAATAGAATAAGATGCCCTGACTGTCTGGTTACCTAACATTTGTAAAAAACCCCATATGGATACAAAATAGTCTCACAAGCAACTTCTTCACTGACTCAATGTCAAGGGGAATCAGACTCAAAATCTTTTAGCCTGGTGATTAAGAAGAGAGGGGAATTTCCCCAGTCATCATTATTTCTAAATGCAAAGATTTATTCGCTTGTTTACTTTCACTTGCCTTTGCATCTGGCCTGCTGATCAGTGATAATGCTAATGAGACAGCCAGGAGAGCCCGTAAGTGAGAAATCCATTTAGCAGACAGATCTCCTTCTCACCCCGCTTAAAGATTCCCTCCAAAAACTTTGAAGCAAGTTAACTCCGACAGGAGCAGCTTGCACAGAGGTCTCTTGGCCTGGGTGTTTCCTGCAGGAGAAGATTTCTGACTCCTCTTGTGAGAGAAACTCCTACTTGTCCTGCCTCCAGGTTGAAAGATACTGCCAGGGAATTACAGTAATAAACCTCCCGGTCCCTGTCAAGCTCCAACCATTCCTGTGAGTTATTATTCCCCAAGGACACAAGAGACCTTAGGGAGATATGCGAAGTGCTGCTGCTCCTACAGCTCACCCAGCCCATAACCGCAACCAGCCAGCAGAGGAACCTCCTCTGCCAACAGTGGAGCTGCAAACGGTGGGAGCCTGGCAGGGCCTGGCCGCGGGGCGAGCATGGGGGCGCACGGCGAGCCGGGGACGGGCAGGCCCTGCGCAGCAGCCGCATCTCCGCGTGCCACCACAGCCCGTGTTTTTGGGGACACCAGCAGCGCCCTGTGGAGATTTGCCAGAAAGCCCGGCAAAATGTCAGTCTCCACAGGCTGCTCCTGCACGTGCACGTGGACGCCGGGAGAAGGAAAACCTTGGCCAAGCTGCTGCCCAGTAGGGCCTGTAGCACGGGCAGGGCAGCAGCCTGGGCCGCAGTGCTTGCCATCTCTGAGAGCTGCCGCCAGCTCCGCGTGGCAAGAGGCGCGACAGCGGGCGGCGAAGCGGCGCCAGGCCCGGCCTCCGCACCTGGGGCTGCCTCATGGCTTTCGCCAGCTGCGGATCCCAACTGTGCGCGGTTCCCAGCAGCCGGTGGAAGAAATTCTCACGCTTTGGGCATCGCTGCTGTAGCTGAGCACAAGGTTTAGTGTCCAAAACACCAGCCAAACCGGACTCTGCTCAAGACTCTGTCAAATCCCTGGCCCTGTGCGTGAGGAACTCAGAAGCTGACTAAATTCAACCAAAAAACTACAGAAGGAAGCACATTCTCTGAGCTGTTCTTGTGGGTGAAGGAGCAGGCCAGACCACGAGGTCACAACAACAGCAGTTGGCAGGAGGTTTAAGGGGAAAAAATATATCATTCTAATAGGAAATGTACAGACACCCACTGCTCTTTGTCCATAGGCAATGGTGAACCCTACAACAATCGTGATGGGACACCTTTGCACCATGCTTTTCATGGTGCTCTGATGACCACAATGCCTTAAAATCACTAAAGGTTATTTTTTATTTTACATTTTTACACTTCTTCAGTTGTTTGTACAGTTTTCACCCAAGTGCTTCATCCAATAACCTGCTAAAGAGGAAAACAATGCTAATTCAAAGCTGAACCTTTAACTCAGCAGATGTCCACCATACGGATTATACATGGTGGTAGCAGGGTCAGGCTCACATATTTGGACAGTAATAGCATTATAGTCAAATAGTCAAATTAAGCTTTCTCCACGAGCATATAGACATGCATATACACAGAAAAGATGCTACCACCAGTTTCAGGTATGAGCTGCTTTCCCTGTTGCTGTTTAGCCTCAATGAGAGTACGATATTTTCCCCACCACCCTGAGAATTTGTAAGCTCTCCCAGTTTGCCTTTGAGTGAACAGAACAAAGTTACAAATATAACTACAGAAGGAAAGTCTGGAGCAAAATTATCTGTAACCACTTAAGATTCAAATAAGTCAGAAGTTCCTAAGTCATCTGATACTAATTTCTGAAGAATTCAAATAGGGCTTGTGCTATGCTATACGCCAGAAACCATGAATACAATGCTTTCTCTTATCAATCTCTTCTCTTGCTTTAGGCAGCTTGATAACATTAGCTCAGTATCTGCAGTATTTCCTCTTCCTTCCTGTAACAGAACATAAGGAACCTGTGGGACCTTTCTACTGATTTATGCTCAAAGTTGGAGGGGAAACTGCTGTACTAAAAGATCTCACCAAATGCGAACTAGGAGTCTGGCCACACAAGCATTACAAGAAGAAACCATGGAAAAAGGCAAACACAAGAGAAAACACAGAAAGGGATAAATTAGCAAAATGCAAAGTTCACCATGAGGTAGGTTTTGCATGTTAGCCTATGCATTTACACGCTTGCTCATGCATAGGCAGATCTGCACTGACGTGCTCTTGTTGAGCAAGCAGCTGGCACGCTCGCGCTCACACTGCCCTCACCAAGCTCGTCAGGAGACAGGAACTTAGATAATGTAACAAGGAGGCAGCACACAGAGTCACAAAACATGCCGAAAGGGGACCACTGTGGCCAAAGTTTTAGAGGAAGTTGCATAGTTAAGTACTGTTAGCTGATGAAACTCACTACAGATTTTCACATAAAGCTGAAGCCTAAAGGTCCATTCAGCTATTTAACTGTGGAACTAGAACCAACAAGTGTTTAAATTTTTCACTTCCTCCCCGACTGGAATCCATGGAGCACTTTGTCTTCTATGAAGCTTCAAAGAGGAGTTTAGTCAGACATCCGGTGCCACATCAACCAGCTGAGGGAAGGTACACAAGAGAAAGACCCGCCAAGGAACCATACTTACAAACAAGAATGAATTGTTGGACTCTCAAACTGCCATAAGACACATGGCACCACCCTAAATATGTATCAATACATACAGTTTAATGCTTACAGGATGCAAAATATAACAGTTCAGCCCTATTAACAAGCAAACCCAGGATATTTTTATTTCAAGGATGTCTATATTTTTTCCCTATTCCAACAAAAGAATTGTCAGCTAAAATATATAACTTAATTCCAGTTCCACTGAATGCCGAACTGATGGAATTTTGTGTGTGACAGGTATGCTAAATAGCAATTCTCTATTTTTTTTCTCAGACAGAATAGATTTAATTTATAGAATCTGCAAATTTAACATAAAGAAGTGGCTGCCTTATCCCTCGATTAAATCAGATACAATGAAGCCTTTCATTAAGAAATTTTCAAAGAATTTGAAGCAAATATTTATAAATAGAGACAAATATAGCGATGTTACACTTGGGCTAAATCAGATTTTGATTCAGTTGTTGAACCAAAATACAGTATTTTTTCCTTTCAGAAAAAAAATTTAAACAAATACGTCTTCATAGCCTCAACTGTTTTATTCAGTTCCCTTTCAGCTTATGTCATCCTTTTGAATCCTTCTTAAAATTTAGGCTAGTTTTCAAAAACAAAATTTCAAAACAAAACATTACACGCTATCTTTTGACAATATTGAAACAAAACATTGTGTTTTTACCTAAAGGAAAAACAAAAAGCTGGCAAAATGAATTGTTCTCTATTTTGAACTGTGCCTTGAAAATTCTAGCTAATACTATTTGCCAAATGAGGCTTAAATTGAAGAGAGAGCACCTGTGGCCCTGAAATTCCATTTTGTACTAATTCTGTTATTCATCACAAATGCTATGATAAGAATAATATTAATGACTGAAATCACCTTGGTAGATGCTGGATTCATAAGTAAAAAAATCTGTTAAATTTTTGCACTAACCCAGGAACTACTATAGCAAGAGAACTTTTTAATAGGATAATCTCTTGCACAAGAATTCCACTACACATTCTATAGATCAGAGATGCCTGAATCAGTTTCATTCAAACATCTGAGCCAAATAGGTAAAGATTTACTGTGGTCACTAATCTACTTCCATACTAAAACATATTCCTCTCATTTTCCTTTCATGACCATTGGCATGCTTTCTAGATGTTAGTATACTTAAGATGCTGGAGTATTTGAGAACACCTCCATGACTCAGTCTCTTTGAAGAGCTTCCTCTCTGCTGGTTACTCTGGCACTGAAAATGTTCAGGTAATTCCTTTCTTGTTCATTTATTTAAAAGCAAAACTCAAGAGTAACTCTGCTGGAAAAAAAAAATCCTTCCACTTCCATTTCATTTGACATTTCTTTCTCATAAAACATCCTTACCAAAATCATATTTGCCATAGAGAATATAGCTCACAAATGATGTGATCTGGAAAACTCAAATGAAGAACTCCAGACACACTTCATCCTGCTTTGCAAAAATGGCAACCACACCACAGAAATGTATGGGTCACATTTAAAAAGGAACGTTTGAGTTAGCACGATGCAGGAATGTCAACCAGTTCTCGGTATTTGGAAATGGCAATATAAGCTGTCTGCAACCAGAGGAGCACCGCTGAATATGGTGCAAGAAGTCCGACCCGGTAGCAAATAGGCCTTATGCCACCTATTTGGCATCCCCTTCTGGTGTTCTGCAATGGTTTTAATGAAAGCTTTTACACATGGTTCTTAATGGGTTAATGAAAGCTTTTACACGGTTCTTAAAACAGCCCATCTGAGGTGAATTAAAAGATGTAAACACAGTGTAATACACCAAAGAGAATAATGGCCTCAACAGACGATTTGACTGTATCAACCAGCAACAGGTTCCAGCTGTGGCAGCCTTCTGGAATAAAGCAAGCCCTGGCTTAATATTGGGTATATGCTTCTGAAGTCCCAGCTCAGGCAAAAGAGAAATAAAGCTCAAGACCTTGTCCAGATGTGAAATACAGAGCCAAGAGTGCAGTAAGCCTGCTTCCACAGGCAGCGCGCTATCGACGTGGACAGCTCCCATACCCACCGACATCTGTTACTGATGGCTAATGCAAGGGATGTAGTACATAATCACAGATAACACTCGAACAGGCCTGATTCTTTGAACTGTTTTTTCCCTCTGGTATTGCTGGCCATAGCTTGAGTGAGCTCATGTTCTATTTTAGACAGCCAGGGACAGTCTCAAAAACGCAGCTCTGAACTCTACAGCTAAGTGAGGGCTGGATTACCAAAAGTGTCCTAGTGCAACATTAATGGCCAGGATTTCAGAGCGCCAGCCATGCTGCTCTCCCTGAAATTGTTGAAACCTCTTCCCACTTACACAGATAAATAATTGTGAGATAATTAAATATACAGATTAATGATTGTTGTACTATGGTCCACAATGAATATCTACCAAATGTGGTAATCAGGAAAGAGGGAGGCTAAACAAAGATGTTCCAAATGACTGATCACTCCTAGTCCTAACAGCTACTCTTTTTAATCAAATCATATAGATACATGTTGACATTCTCCATGTTTCCTATGCCCTAGGAAAGGTATAGGATAGTCCAAATTTCCAATGTTTCTAGCTCTGTGCAAAGACACGTTTGATTCTCCACATGGGTAAGGTTAACATGGTCGTGCTCTGCAACAACACAAACATGAAAAAGCCCAGATAACACATCAATCATAGGGTTTTCTGGGGAAAAAGACTTGCTTTTAGTTTCACTTTCGTAGAGTGTTTATCAGAGCAAACTTCTGATCCATAGCTAGAGCTTGCAGCTGCTAACATAATGCAAGTTGCATAACGTTGTCCAAACCTGGAATAATTCGTAGTCTTACCTGAGGCTTTCTTGCAATGATTTGCCCTTGAAGGTTGATGATGACAAAACTCATGGAGGTGATAACTCCTATCTTTGGAGTACAGCCTTGAATGGCTGATGAAGACTATAAAAGTGCAATCATTATATCTCTGGTCCCTGAATTCCCCCTGCACATTCTTCTTTGAGATCACCTGAAAGAGATAAGTAGAGATGTGAAGAGTATGTGATGGAACTGTTCCAACATTGATACTGATAATATTACTTGGCTTTGCATTTATGCTAATACCAATTAAGTAGGTTTTATTAATACTTGCTACTGTTTCTTGAGATAGTCTTACAAAGCAATCCATAATAATATGGATCCATAATAAAATCCAAAATAAGCTTTCACTTTTCAATTAAAGAAGAAAAAAATATTTTTCATGCTCATATGAAACAAGTTCCACATAGCATGCTAGGAGAGACAGCCTTTAGAGAGAAATTTATCAGACAAATGAGACATAGACAAGTAGAAATAGCAGAAAAAAATGTATGTTTACTTTCATAGGAAAAGCTCTGTTCTGTAGATTTTGCAGTTACCTTGATAAATGCTGATGAGAAATTTCATAGACCCCAAGGTATGACCAGTGGTCAGTCCTCCTAAATCTGAAGGGGTAGGCATGGAAGTGTTTTTTCCCCTTGTGAGTAACTAAATTGCACACTCTAGCAAATGGGAAGGCTAAGCAAAGCTAAGGAATCTGCTAACTTTTCTCTTTCGTTCTGTTTGTCTAGAGAAAGTGTGCCAAACAGTCCCATCTTATCTTAATCCCTTCAAATGTTTCTCTGTCTGAAACTGCAGGACCAGCATCTTTACAATTATAGTCTTGGAACGAAGTGGCTTCCTTTCTGCCGTCGTAAACAAACCCTTCAAATCAAATCAAATAGCTTCTCCTTCTTCTCTCTCCCCAGTCTTTTTTTTTTTTTCCGGGCATCACAATTTCCCTTCCCTTGCCCTAAGCTTGCAAAGGAACCACTTTGGTCCAACTGGGTCTGTTAAAAATGATGTAGCACCAGGGAAGAACAGTGATTTAGAGTACACCATGAGTTAGCTCTGTTGAAAGTTTTCTTTGGAAGCATGATTGTCCTTTACTGTATAAAATAAAATTAGATACTGATATGACTGATGGCTGCATTCACCTTAGCAACAGAAAAATAATACAAACCAAAGTATTTAGATATATTTCTGTCATTTCTATGACCTCAAAGTGTTAGCAACTCAGTTTTTGGCCTGCTGTGGCACCGACATTCCTCGACTGATACAAAAAGCTGAGACACAGAAAGGAATGACTTTGCCAGGAGCTCTCAGAAGTCCTGGAGGAGAGTAGAGATCTGAAAATATACACTGAACCTGCAGCAATCAAAGTAAGCACACGCTAGCCAGATACAGTTCAGATGTAAATATTTCAAGCTTTTGCTTCTCTAACTCTGAAAGATGTAGGTTAACAGAAAATTAGCATCAGCTGAACTATTTTTACCCTTCATTGCTCAGGGCTGGGTATAATTTATCATGTATTTTCTGTCTTCTATCCATGAGGCATACATGGAGCACTATGACCAGTTATATATTTTCCTGAATGTTCTAGGTTCACCTGAAATCAGCCCTTCTGAGCTCATCGTAATTGTGTTCCTCATGACTTTCCCTGAACTTCAAAGAGCGCTTTGAAGACCACACAGCTCTCACTGCAAACAAGCTAGCAGGACAAGAATAACCCCTACTAACAATGTCACAGAGACTAGACCACACAGACTTCCAAACTACCCTTCGGGCTTAAAGATGTAGGGGGTCTGAACTACTTGCTGCTTACACCGATTCACAGGAGCTCCAAGAATCCCCCGTGCGAGGCATGCGGTGAGTCTCGTGCCCATGCGGATGGGTGTAGAGCCGTAGATCTCCTCTGTTGATCAGATAGCCACGTTAGTTTTGCCCCAGCTTGTAACATGCCCTCCTCGAAGCTAAACGTAGCAGAGAGGTTCACACCCCAGTACCTGACAGCCTGCCAGTTAAGGCAGTCTCTTAGCCACTGTGGAAGAGTTGGGCCACGGGTGCTGCTTCACAGCGAATTTGGGGGAATTCAAGTTTAGTCCCTCCACATTACAAAAAAAAAAAAAATGCATTGCCCCTTAGATGACTGAATATAACAGGATGCACAAACCATCATGAGACTCAATTTTAAATTACTATAAAAACCTTCACAGATGAATGAGGAATGCAAAATGCCTAATCTAAAAGTCTTAGTGGTATCAGGTCATCAAGTAGCTTGGTGGAGCCAAGATCTAGGGAGCTGTGACATTTGAGCTATGGGGCTTCACTGATGAAACCTTGTGGTCTTGCCACTGAACATTCTGGTCCAAAAAAAGTGCAATGTGCTGCTGCTGCAGAGGCTCCAGAACTGATTCTTGCAGGCAGTACAGTGTGACATCTTGCAGAAATTAGGACTCGATATATCATTAGGCCAACTCAATATTCTTTTCTTCACAAATTTTCAACAGGTGACTTCCACTTGTCTTAAAATAAGTAGTGACCTGTTTTAAAGTCACTAAAAGTAATTATTGCCTGAGAGTTCACCACAGACAGTACATCAGACTATGGTCAGTGAAATTCAGCGTTAGAGCCAGGGAGGTTAGTTTTGGCTGGACATACAAGTCACAGATACAGGGTTTTTATTATGTGCTGAATTTCTGGCCCAGAAGCTTATGTTCTGAGCTAATCTTCATTTCCTTACTTCCCTGGTTTCAAACCAAAGCTTTCCCTGTTTGAATTCCGAGTTTTATTCACGGTGAAAGGAGCTGGTTGAGAGGAGGAAGAATATTAATTTGTTTTTCAAGAAAGACTGGAATTGATGGGACATCTCTGTTGGCGAGGCCACACTGGGGCACAGCTTCAGCTCCCAGGCCATCGATGCACCTTCCCATCCTTCCCATGCACAAAGATGCTCTGCAGAAACGGCAGTTATGGATCACTCATATCCTTTGTTCCCCTCTGTATGTATCGTGACACAACACAGTCTTTCCTGCCTGTCCTGCACAGAAGATGTTGACATTTTAACTCTTTTTTCTTAATTTGGTATACAGTAATTAAACAAAACCTGCAAATTTCACAATATTAGAAGCACCTTTTTCCCAATCATTACACTGTCCTTGCACAGGACAGGAAGGTTACATCACTTGCTAGAACACTTGTTAGTAAGGAATTCAAAATAAATCACAACTTTTATTTATCACAAAGTAAATCACATCTAAAATAAATTCCTTTTTTTTAAGTGCAGTGAGTAGTTAGGAAAATAATTGATCTATGGATTCATCTTTAGAATGGAGCCAGCCATCCTTAGAAGGGCAGGAAGCTTCTTCACTTATTCTTACTACCAGAAGCAAACCTTCACTTTCCAAGATGGTAGGAGATTAGAAATAAAACAGGAGGAAGATTGAGCCTTATATAGTGCAAAAATGTAAGTTCCAGTTTGTGCTTCAGTCCTCTGCTGCTGCTGAACTTCCTCCCTTGCACAGAAGCCAAGCAGGGGCTGGCTTGAACAAAATTTCTGCCAAGATTCTGATTAAAGACTAGCTCTCTGCACCTGCCTATTATTTTTACCACTACGCACCTGCAGAGCGGCTTCAAGAGCCCCATTATTGCTCATAGATCTCTGGCCTCGTTGTGAAAAACTTCACAGACAAAATGCCACACTTCCCTTCGAATGATCATCACAACAGTTCCCGCTCTGAAGGGCCGCTAGTAATTTCTCCAGGTTTTTCCTGCTCTCTGCTCACCGAGTATATAATAATGAATAGTGAGCGATACTGCAGACTGTAATTAGAGTTAATGCAGTTATGAGAAAGAGCAATCTGCTTAAAAAAAATCAGTCAAATCAGCAAAATCCAGGATGCTAGGAAAAAGATAAAAAAGGGATTTAAAAAAGAGAGAGAGAGAAGGAAAATAACCAAGAGTACAGATGAACACAACAACCTTTTCACATTCCCGGAGTGAATCATTTCACGTTCCCTCTCTAAAACTTAATGAATATTTCTGCACCTGAGAAGGGCTCTGCTTCAGCTCGCAGCTTTGTGCAGCCCAGATATTGGGCTTCAGCCCCTTAATTTTTGCTCTGTGCAAACCAGACATTTGAAGAGGCCTCCTGTTGACTTTCCTCACTGCTACCAGTCCTGCCAGAAGCCAGGCCGGAGCTCCCACCGGAGCCAGGTTGGTGACAAATGTAGAAACTCCAGGCTCTTGTGGAGCTCCAGCCCTGCCTGCCTGCCTCTCCCTGGCCGCCCTCTCCTTGTCCTGGCCTTCCGGGAAAGCGGAGCACAGCAGGGCCAACACGGGACACCCGGCCAAGGGAGGGGAGAAATCCAGAGGCTGTGTGAAAACCACAACGGAAACAGAAGAGCGCTGTATACAAGTAACAGTATCTTTGATTGTCTTTGTACATGATTTCATCCGTAGACACATTCATGTGGCCATGAGGGAAGCAAGGAACTCCTTCCTAAGAAGAGGAGAGACCGGTTGCATTGCGACACTTTTAGCTCTACGTGAAACAAGGAGCTGTGAGGTGCTCCAAAGGGAATACTGGAAAAACAACATGGTCTTAGTTAAAAAGGACATGTAGGTCCTAATGGTGGCCATGAACAGGACCTCACTGTCTTAGGCACAATCCAGGCAAATGATATAAGACCCAGTCAACAAGACTTTTCCTTATATAATCAGGTTTTTATTTAAAAGTGAAAGATAACCATGAAAACAACTCTGGAACAGAAAGGCAAAAACAAAAGCCTCACTTGATCGTTCTGCATGCAGGAGGTGTACTTGGAGATTCATGCCTCTTCACTAATCAGAAAAGACTCCTGTTTCTACGTAAACCCACAGCGCTGGGTGGAGAGCAGTACCCATGTGCATGTGTGCCTGTGTGCAAGTACATGCACGGCCACTGCTCTCCAGGCCATATTCCAAGTTGCTCTTCTCCTAAGGCAATATGTACGAGTACTTTTAGCCCTCAAAGGAGGTACCATGAATCTGCTTAACCATAAGAATGATGAAAAAAAAACAGTGATCCCAGCAAAAAGCCCGCCTAGATCTAGAGTGTCTGAAGAAACGTTTCCGCACCTACAAGTGTGTATATTTTCTTTCCTACAGTTACGCTTGCAAAAATATCCTTCTTACAGCATCACCTGTATCATCTACATGTGACAGAGAGCTAGGCTGCAGCCCTTCCTTTGAGATGCCATCTTACTGCCTCCCAAGGGGCCTGATGAAGCACAAGCTGCAGGAAATAGGAGTAAGGAGGTATTTAAAGAGGTATTAAGTATGAAACTGTAAGGAGGATATAACATTAACATTTCGTTTCGTCTCCTTGTTGTTTAATCCTTCAGCCAGAGTGCACTCCAAGAGGATACTATACAAAGGCATAGCAAGGAGCAAATATTATCAAGTTCTCTCAGGTTATCTGGCCTCAGGTAGCAAACCATCCCCAGAGGACAGCCTCTTGCACAGCTCTGGCATACACAAAACACAGTTTATTTAGACACATTGGACCAGGCTAAAGTGAAGGGTGCTGGCCCAACTAGCAAACACTCTGGAGTCTTTAGTACAAGCTTCTGTGCTATAAACCAGGATTAGAATGGGAATGAAAAAACGCAGATTTTGGATCTGCACCATCAAAGAGAAAAGGAAGTTTAGGCTGTGAGTCACAAGTCACAAACCAAAGTATATTCATCTTCACCCTGACACATTTCTTCCATCCATCAGATCTAGCATTGTGCTGGTCTAACAGTGAGGATACATCATGTCATTCATGACACATGATGAATCCCAGATGTTCAGAAAGCTGTGCTACCCAGTGGAACAAATGGGTGTTTACAGTAAAAATAAGTACCAAACTTAGAAAAATTAAAGGTGAGGTTATGAGCTAATTAGTGAAAAGACAAGAGTCTGGCAGCAGAACAGTAACACCAAGTCCCCATGACAGAAAGTGGAGCAAATAACACCATTGCCTAGCTCTGATGTAGCTCTTTTGGTGGAGTTCCTGGTGATGCATAAAAGGATCTGAGTCAGGTGCCTGTAAATACAGGCGTGTGTGACTTAACAGCTACCAACCAAATCAATAAGAAAGAAACTTGAGAGAGAGGAAAGCATTTAAATGCATTTTAGAGAGTCTGTGAACCTCCCAACTCACTCTAACAGATTGATCCAGACAAGATGATGAGAAATCATCACAAGCCTCTTTGAAGGCCATCCATTTTTCAAGTGTCATTTTCAGGGACTACAGAACCAGCTGAAGGAAGCCGGCCACCTACCTCAGACTGTGAGGGGGGATATGAACTTGGACCTGTCTGACAGTGTCTGCCTAAACATCTGCTTACTTTATCTACCAGCTCATAGCAGTTTTGGATGGCCTGGGTACCATCCACAATTCTCCAAAGTACATGCTTGCCAAAACGGCACTTTTGAATTTGCTTTTCATAGAATCATAGAATCATTCCAGTTAGAAAAGACCTTCAAGATCATCGAGTCCCACTCTAAGTACTTCAACACCATACCCATCAAACCACGTCCCTAAGTAAGTGCCTCATCTGGTGCAAATAAAGTATTTTTTCATTAGAAGTTTATCCTTGTCAAAAACAACTTTTCAATCAACTCATCGTGACCTCATTTCAAAGGTGGGGAGTACAGAGCAGGCAAGGAGATCTGAGGCCTTCCACATAAAACCAGTGCACAAAGCCACTGGCCACACATCTTTGCATTTATTGTTACTATTGCTTGCACAAGCTGAAGGGAAACGCAACCCTTCACTTGGGTTTCCCTGATGACTGCTCTTACCAGCAGGCTTCAGAGAGGGCTGCTCGTATCAGAGAGATACAGTCCAATCTAATCCCAAGACTGGATAGCAGTAAACTCCAAAACCAGTGACTGCTGAACTTCAGTGAGATGGAAAGTGAGTAATTCCCATTTTCTGGCTGTCCTCAGGAAAAGTTTAATGTTCCCCAAAAGTCATTAGGGCTCTCCGGACCTTCTGCAATGCTGTCCTAGACATTCAAGTGTGCTGGCTGGAGCCGTGCAGGCACCAACCCTCCCTTCGGCTCCCCCCAAACTATTCCCTTGCACTTCATGTCAAAAACAGGAGCCGCGCGCAGCCGACGGACGGAGCAGACGTTGCTCCCCAGCAGCAGGGATCCTGCTGACCCAGAAGAGGCTGCTGGAGCCGGAGTCCAGACAGCCACAGGGAGACGGATGTCAGCCCCTGTCCTGGAGACTCTCATCACTCTGCGCTAGAGCAACAAATTTGTTTTCCATAAGCACTAACCAGGCCAACTTTTAAACTGGCTTGCAGTGCTGAAAACAACCTGCAAAAAACAGGTGGCAGTCTCCTTTCAGGCAAGCCAAGAAAGAGATAAAAATAGACTTGAAATGCCATCGAAAATGTGGTAAAACAATCCTTTTCCATCTGCTAAAGCAGACCTTGAGAGTAAGTGAATTAACAGGGCTCCACTATCGAGCTCTGCGAGCTAGGCATTGCTGGTCATTAATTAATATCAGCAGGACAGCAATGGTTGGGTGTATCTCATGTACAGATTAATCAAAGCCAAAAGCTGAGAGTGCACCTTGTATATCACTCACAAACCCTGCTGGCACGTGGCCCATTCCTTCCTAAATGTCTGCAACAGAGCTGGTTTGCAGAAGACCCTCCGTGCTGCAAACGCACCATGTCAAAGCCCTCTGCTCTGCTGCCATCTGCATGGCCACACATGTTCCCGATTCAGACCATGGCCTGGAGATGATATTATTAAAAGCACAGTGTCATCTCTTCCCCTTTGCAGCCAGCCTCAAATGATGAATTCAAGATGGAAAAGCCAGGTCATTTAAAATAGGATTTTTTTAGGAAGAAAAGGATGTCCTCCCAGAAAGACTAGATCTGAAGGCCATGATTAGCAGCATGTCCCCCCTGCTGTTACCACAGGCTAGTGCTGACGGCCCACGCTGGCTTTGGGCTCCCAGAGACAGGGTGCTCAGCACGCACTGAACCTCTCCTACAAACACCCCACGCACCCCGTCATGGAAACGTGGACTTCCCCTCAACCCCAACAGAGCCAGTTGGATCAAGTCAGAATGAGGCCTGTCGCGTACGGGAGGAAGGAAGAGTAGTTTCTGTTTAAACTAGGGGGAAAAAAAAGAACAAATCAGATCCTTGTCTCATTTATGCTAGTATAAATCTAAAATAACCAAATAAATATTCCCAGAGTTAAACCTTTTATAAACAGGTATAAGTTAGATCAGAATCAGTTCAAACACATTTTTTTTTCTTTAAGGACAATTTAGCATCTTCTAAACATCAGTTGCTGGTTACATACTCAGTCAGCCCAAACCAGCCTTTAAGCCATCTATTATTTATGTGACCATATTCACAAACCCAAGTAGTCACCAAACAGGACATGTACAACCTGCATTTGCACAATCCTAAGCAGCTGTGCAAGTTTAAAGGTTGGTGGAAACTTGACACTGTATGTTGGAGGACCAGTAATGCAACAAAGCATCCACGATAACACGTAGCGATGATCAAAAACCAAGATTTCCAACTCAAACTAAATTCCATTTAGTTCCACATTTCAGACCAAGTTTAGATGTCCAAACTCTTTTTTCCCACAGAATCAAAAGCTCAGAACAACTTTTTTTTATTCTGAAATGTTGAAATATTTTCACTGAAAATAAACATTTTGACATTTCCAAGTCAAAATGTATACATACAGTTTGTCAACAAGATTGGGTTAGAAATCTCAGAGGAAGAGGTTTTCATGTGAGGTTTATCTTGTACTTCCTGCTTTTTGAAAAAATATTGCAATCATTTCCAGGTCAAAAAGTTAAGAGGTGCTCAAAAACACTAACAATGAATTGCCCACTCTGTTTTAATCTCAGCTCAGTTTTGATTTTAGTTTGGTTAGCTCTTATTTTATTCATGCTAATTCACCTACTTTGCCAACTGCATAGTCAGAAACAAAGATCTGGACCAGCGATGAGTTTTCTGCACGATCCAAAATTAGAAGAGCAGGAAAACCCAGAATACCATATTACTTTAATGCGCATTTTCTTGGATCAGAAGTTTTACTTTGCACCTTTTAAGAGTGAGTACCGGATCCCACTTCAGATTCAGCCCAGTTTTATATTGCATTTAGCCCAGCTGGATGTATCTGACAGATTGCAGTATCAAACACATTTTCGAGTAGTGAGAATTCCTTCTAGCTATTACTTTTCTTGCATATAGAAAGAATCAGCTCTCACAGCACTTCAGTGACAATTCTACCACCAGAGTCACTAGGATAGAAAAAAGCAAAGTTGCTGATTGAATAAACTACTTCCAGTCACTTATTTTTTATCTTTTTAACTGTACTGTAATGAGCAGCTCTATTAAAGGGACTGAGGAAAAAATGCTCAGTCCATAGTATATTATAACCTAGTGTCTTAAACCTGAAACAGAACTGCATGGTCAGAAGGCTTAAATGTTCTCTTGTTAAAGATTCATGTATCTGTTCACCTTCCTGAATCTAGCAATAAGTTGAAATGCCCAGAAATATTCTCTTGTCTCAATATTTCTGGCTTGTTTTCAACAAAGGTAGCTGAAAAAGAAGAGAATGAAATCATTTAAAACTTCTACTTCCATATCTTAACAGTGGAAATCTTTGAAAGTTACACTAATTGCCAACACGTAGGCAACAGCTGTTCATCTGAAAACTACGGCATTTACTTTGTGAATTTGGTAGCCTTTACCCAGAGAATATTCTTATATATATATATATATGTATATGTACATATCATCACAGAATCACAGAATGGTTGAGGTTGGAGGGGACATGCACAGCTGTGCATGTTCCTCTACTGTGTGTTCAACAGTAATGTATGAAATTTATGTAATTCATTGGCCCTTTGAAAACAGCTTCTTATGCTGAAGGAGCACCCACAAGAAGCAAAGGAAATAAATAGTGACTTCATCTGAGTTACTAGGAGAAAAGATCAGAAAAATATATTGCAATAAATACAGTATTAAAGTTACAAAATACTTTTTTGACACAATATGTGTGATTATACAAGGATACATTTATTTATATTTACTATATATTGAGATTCTCAATGCTGTTTCGTATTTTAAAGTCTATTTTCAGTTTATTTTATTATTGCTTGATTTAAACGCCTTGCTCAGTCTGAAATTTGCATCTAATTTGATGAAAAATACTTTTTTTCAAAAATACTATAAATTCATTATTGGTGTTTGGTTTTAATACCATTTATGATAACTAAGTGGTAATATCTAAGAATTTATTAAGAAAATAATTCAAATTTCTCCAAGAACTACCCTCTTGACATAATCTCCCATTCACTATAGGCATCTGTAAAATACTTCATTTATTTGCTGAGGTTCCTAATTTCTTTTTGAAGGTGAGTTGACTTTGTCAGACATAATGTATATCAGACACCACATAATCAGACTCATTCTCAGACTAATTTGATTTTGAGAACCTTAAATTTCAGCTTTCATTTCAGGCCTAGAAGTCACAGCTAGCTTGGAGAACACGCAATTTAACATACATATTTTTTATTCTTGACATATACAAAAAATAGATACGTAGGTTAAATTTAACACAGATTAAATTTAATGTGTGTAAGTGGGAATATTCCCACTGAAAATAAAACAGCTATCTTTCTAAGTATTATATGTAAGTATATAGAGATATTTAACATTATTAAATGAGATAGGAAACAATAATATTGTGCCAACTGTCAAATTTGAGATAAATTTGTATGGTCTTCTCAATTTCTCTCAACAACAAAAGACTATATCTTTTTGTAAGAAACGTTTAAAATTTCATCTCTTTATGCACTTTTTAAAGATACAGAGAGCATTCCTGGCCACAATTTTTGTAATGCACTTTAGTTTTGAATTTCAGAGACCAGCTGCTACTGAGCATCATATGTTGGCATCTCTCAGGACAGCTATGCAAAAATAAAGAAATGCAAAATCAGGATGCAATTTTGAAAATTTAAGATTTTTTTCTGTTTCAACATAAATTTCATATCACGTGTCATTAGATTTTCAATGCTTTTTCCACCATATCAAGACATAGATCCAAGTATTTGATGTAGTAGTCAAGTATTTTTCAATGCAGATAATTCAGACTTCAACAAATCTTGCCTTGCATAAAACCACCTTAGTGTGCTGCTCCTAAAGTAATTTCAGTTGCAGGAGCTTGACCTTTCCTTGATGGAAGGAGAGTGTGGGAGGACAGATGGTTTAGATATAATATTTAAGAGATACATTCTATCAAATAGTCCCTCCTAATCCAGAAATTCCCTTTTAAACTGATAATAAAATTGACTTTGTATGGATACACTAATATTCTTCACATTGCAATAGCATAAAACTTTCAGACACTGCTAACGTTGAGCTCTTTTACAGCTAAGCACTATGCCAAGATCTAAGGGAATTTAAATTGTTCCATAAAAATAAAATGAAGAGTAAATTAAATTAGGGGAGATGACCCTATATCTCATATCTTTGGATGATGTAAAAGCAGCTGCAGGAAGTGGAAGTGAAGGTAATGGATGACTATAACACACATAACACATTTTAATTTGGTGCAGTGAATCCCAAAGAGTCTAAATCAGTAAGTTTAGTTCTTCAGGGAGTACATACACAACTTGAAAGGTCTAAAAGTAATGCAGTAGATTGCACGAATCTAGAGTCCCTCTGAGTATCAACTTGCTTAAACTCACTCACATTCACCTCTGAATTTGACCTTAAAGATGGTACCTACTACACAGCGTTTCATAATCTGGGGTAAACAAGATGAACAAGCTCTACTAGAATTGTCTAAGAGACTTAGCTGCAGGTCATTAACAACATGAAATATCTGGATGCGTAGAACAGCCTAACAGGCTCGCAGAAAAACGAGCAAGGTCTGCTATGACAACATGCACACTGCCTTTAAATTATCGTAAGGAAGGCTCATTGAGATCATCCTGAAGAGCTGCACTGAAGCTCCTACCACCATCAGCAGTGAGCATCAGTAGTGCTACAACTACTTGTCTGTGGGCTCTCTTAGATTAGACAACTCAGTCTTCAAGAGCCCGGGATTGTACATGGAGAAGAGAGGATTGGGGCTGTTGATGCATCTTCTGCAGTGTCAGCACCACAGAGCCAGGCACACAGCAAAGATGTCCTGAACTGCAGTACAATGTCCAAACTATCCTTCTATGTGAGACCTGTATGTCATTACCTCCTCACATGAGCTGCACAATAGTGGAAAGAGTTGGGGTAGGGCAAGAGCAAACCAGAGCTAGAGCTGGATCCTTGTTTCCAAGTTATAAAGTCTCCAGGGGAAATTTCCAGAGTCAGTCAGAGTCCAGAATCTGAAAACTAGATCACGGAAATCTTTTCTACATCTACCGTCCCACATCCTCATGCTGGAAGTGCCCTGATTTGTTTTCCCACAGATAGCAGAAATAGTATTTTATTACAAAAAAAGCCAGGAGCTTTTCACTAAGCAGGGCAGCCAACTTCCTCATCTCTTAGGTAAGCAATATCGGAAATTATAATGTAATTCAGAGAGGTTTAAAATAAAATGTCTCTTGGCAATGCTGACACTTGGGCTAATATCACAGCAGTTATTTCTGTCAACTTCAGAATACTAAGTTGGGGCCAATTAATGGGAAAAAGATGAGATTCAGTCAACTGCTCTGGGATTTTCTCTTTGAATGTTAAGGAAAAGATCTTGCCCTAACCTATATTGTAATGCTACTGCCTGCTATTTCCAACTGCTGTTACAGAAGAGCTGGCCTTGCAGCCATTGCTAAAGGTCAGTCAATGTTTCCACTATAAACCTTCCTCATCGTGGATTTTATACAAGTGTGTGATTTTAATTCACTCTGGACTAGAGCATCGTCTTTCTTAACCTGGAAATAGATGCGGTTTTGTTCTGTTCCATAGGCTCATTTTGTTATTCATGCAGGACAGCTTCAAAGAAGTGAGCTCCAATCTACCTGTTTCAAACACTGCAAGGGAGATGACTCCCTTTGGGTATCAGACTCCTCTGTAGCACAGCCCAACGATGCCTTGATCGAGTCCCAGAGCAGCACTGGCAGCTTCTCCCCATTATCTGAGAAACTACGGTTATCAGGCTGGATTATTCAACACTGGGTGGGTCACTTCTCAAAAACGAAAATCTGAAGGGGAGGTATTATTGCTTGGAACAGTTTCAATTCCAGAACAAAAAGCTGGATTTCAAAACACAGCCAGTGCACAAGGCAGCGCAATCCACACGGCAGATTATGAAAATGATTTCTGCCGTAGGGCAGCAAATGAAAAAAAAGAGACCGAAATCTAAATCCTGTACGCCCGGAACTTCAGCAGCAGAGAAGTACTCCATACAATATCTTTAGGGAAATTTGAGGTCCCTTGAAATGACTAATCACCTTGGAATTATTTGTGAAGTCCCCTCATCATACACCCACGCACAGGAGCAGCGGGAGCCTCCTGCTTTGCTGCTGACGCCGTAGCTCCTATCTTCTGCCTCCCTCTGTTGGGAAGAGGGCTCCTCACAGGCAGGAGGAGCAGGGCCCCGTGCAGACACCTGGGTGCCGGCAGCGCTGCTGCCTCCTGCTTCCCTCCCTTTCCTGCAAGAGCGGCTGGGCAGATCCCTCCCTGGCCCTCCTGGAAGCAGGGCTGGGAGAGATCCCAGCCTTCCAGCAGAAGAAACAGCTGGATGCCCAGGAAAAGGTAAAAGCGAGAAACCTCTGTAGCCTCAACGGGAGCCAGCCTAATTCCAACCCCATTCCTTGACATCAGGACTTCGTCTCCCCCAGCAGAAAAGCAGGAACCCTCCTTCCAAAAAGCAAGCTTTGATTTCACGTACATTCCATGTAGGAGGTGTAAGAAACAGGGTGAGGGGATACCTATGAAATATTTCATTTTTATATTTTTGGAGTTTTCCTTAAACATTTTTTATTATAATTATAAGCTATAGTATAAAAGATAGTAGCACTTTTAAAAAAAAGAAAACTCCAAATAAAATTTATGGTAGAGCATGCTTTCATTCTCAGATATTTATTTGGTGCAAATTCAGCAGTTTGTGGGATTTCATGCTGAACAGAACAAGAATTCTTCTGCAAAGGTTACTTGCATTCTTTGCCCATCCCTATTTCCATCCTTAAGTCTCTACACACGCACCCGCACGCACAGGCGCTCGCTGCTACACACACCCGGACACCTGGAACTCCGTTGGGATGGACTTGGCCTGGCTCCAAGAACAGGGGATTCTGCAGGCAACACCCAATGTGCTTGCACGGGACAATCCCACACCTATGGCTATGATTTCAAACTATCTTAATATGCAGGGTGCATTCAGAGCACTCGGCTCCATCAGAACAACTTGAAGTGTAAATTTTAGACTGTTACAAATATCTCAATGGAAATGTAGTGAAATTCTTATTGCATCATAAAAAAAAGAAGAATATTCTTTTGTTTGCTTGTTACTTTGCTTTGTTTTGGCTTAGCTGCTTCATAGAAGGCTTGAGCTAAAGCAAAAGTCCCTATATGAGTCCCTGAAACACCGAGAGTTCTGATGCTGCAACTGCACAGTTAACTACACAGCGCGAAAACCACCTCCACACAAGGACATCTCTGCAGCAGTTAAACAAAATAAAAATAAAAGTTCATGCTTTCCTTCTCAGGAACCACTAGGAACCAGGAACTTGATATTTAAAAACCAAGAGCAATTGAACAAGCTGATGTCTCACAGGGTTGCATGAGCTGACACCTGAGCCATGGTCCAGTAGATCATACACCTTAACATGTCATGCACGTGTAAATGAGCTCACAGACCCCCTTTCATCCAAGAACACAAAACTGAATACACATCTCCTGTTAGGTTATGAATGGCCTTTGAGGAAGGAAAATATATAATAGTTAAGCATGGGACCTGGTGTTCCTAATGATGTATGAATGTTGGGTTTTGTGTGTGCTGTTTAATGCTATCGGCCAGGGATTGCTCTTCTACCTTTTCTGTCTTGATAGTGGATTGATAGTGATCATCACAGCAGGCATTGCTGTACTTAGACAAATAATCCTGGATCCAGGCAAAATATGAACTGATACTCATTTTTGGCTGAGTGCTATAATGGCCCAAATTTCTACCACACAATCTTCAAACAAAGTAGAGAGGCATCCCATCCTTGTTGGCTTTGTACTCATGGGCTAGAGCAAGAGAGCTCTAATCCGGGAGCCAGCAAGTCCCCACAGTGCTATGCTTAGACTAAAATATTTGGATTCGCTTGGACTCCAGGCAACACCAACAGGGTGATGTAGTTTCCAAGTAGGACTGAAACAAGCCCAAATCATGACCAGAGCTGGTTTGCATTTGCTTGCATCAGTCCACATAACCATGTCTTCTCATCACAACTGGTTAGCATTTTACAGGGCTGACTTTACAATACAGTCAACCAGCTTGGGATAACCTAGGGAAGATACACCTGAGTATGGGGAACTGGGCCTGGTAGCAGAACAGACTTGTAGTTCTTCATCACTGTGAGGTTGTGACAGCAGTGCCTAATGACTTTCAATGATTAAATGTTGTGAAGACAAACATGCAGTGTATCCTAAAGGAGCACAGCTCCTCATGCTGTGTTCCTCACTACAGCACACTCCATACTCAAAGAGAAGTAAAAAACACTTTTTTCTTTGGCTCGTTAGCAGAGAGAGGGACACATCAGCAGTTGGAGCCATGACGCTTGGCTCCCTTGCATCTGACTGAAGTCAAGACTATTCATGCTTTTCATTTTGACTGACACTCTGTTACTATTTGCCTCACCTAAGCTTCTGAAGGTAATTTTAAGGGGTGGGAATATTTAATCCTCCGTTTGCTAATCTTTCTCCAGTTTGCACTTCCCTATCTCCCTGTCTATAGGAGGCATATCCCTCTGCCTCTGAGGCTATGGTATACACATGGTGGGAAAATCTGAACATCCTCACAAAACAAGCATCAACAGAGCCAACAAGATTTCACTATAGGCCTTAACCTATGGACTAATTGCATTGCGTAACTCAAATGATTGACAACCAGCTATAAAAAAACAAAGATGCACTGAAAAACAGAGAACTTATTCAGTCCTATGATATGATTCCCTGGCATTTCCAGCTCAATCTTTCAATGCCAGAACAACAGAACAACATACCTAGAAACACAGAAGAAGATGGAGCAGGCCTGTGTGACACCAGCTGAAATAGCCCGTCAGTTGGGTAGAGGCCATTCAGTCCAACCGCTGTGTGTCTGAGGCCACTTACCCTTTCCCTTCCCTATCCCTCTGCCTGACACTGCTTCACTGCCCCTGTTTTTAGCACTTCCTTTCAAATTGCAATAGGGTGTATGTTAATTCACTCAAAATGCCTTTTTTTTTTTCAGATGGAAACTCTCTAGAAGGAAAATGTCATTTAGAAAGAAAAAGATCATCAACTTGTCGAATGAGTTTGGTACTGCATGGGAAGAACAGAGCCGAAGAGCATAAACTATTTAGCTTGTATCACTTCACTTTTCTCCAAACGCATTTTATAAAACATGACAGGTTATCACTTTTTGCCTTTGGCTACAGATGGGTAGGACTGCAAAGAATCAAATGCAAATCAGGAACCATCTACAGCAGACACTATTATATTGTCATGGCATCACTCCTACTCACTCGTATTAGTTAAAGCACTCCCTTCAGTTTGGTTATTTGGATGGAGCAGCTGGGTGGAGAAGCATGTGGGCGGATGGCCACTTTCCAGCAGCGCAAGCGCTCTGCCCTTCTCGGGAGATGTCCCTTACGACACGGAATTCCTCGTGACATCACAGCCTGCTTGACGCGGGAGTGATGCACCGGCGCTGGCGTTGCTCCCATTATGTTTTATAAGACAGCCAAAATAGGATGAGCAAGTCCTGCAAGACTAATCAATCCAGAGGTGTGGCTGTACTTACACCAGGATTTTTCTTCTCTTTTTCAACAGGGAGATGAGATTCAGAAACACAGCTTCCAGGCCATATGTACTTGCTGTGCCTAGCTGAACTTTTAGTTTTTTGCTTCTATGCACAAAATACCAGGTCCATAAACTATTTAGTTTTTCAAAGTTAGTTGAAAGAAATCACTGTCACAAAGGCTCATGAAATAAGCTAATAGGCTTTAGGATTTATTAATTTTATATCTTTAAGCCAACTGTGATGTAGATATGAAGATAAAGTGTCTCGGATATCTACAGTTTCCTGGCTTCAGGACAAGGATACAAAAGAATAGCAAATTTGGGCTAGGTGAGTTGAGGAACCTTCTGTACAGCAGCATCCACACGCTCCTCCACCTCCAATGGCACCAGCCTCAGGCAGCACGCTGTGTCCCCTGCAATTAATACCTGTCTGCAATCTACACCTTTAACAGAACGTTAAAACTTTTCTTTTAACAAAGAGTTAAAATTTTTATCCTCTCGAAAGACCACAATCAAGGAAGAGCATATATGGCTTCACTGAGATGCCATAACTTTGTATCAACAGGAAAATAAACTCTTAGTAAAACAGAGAGCTGTTATTTGAAGCAAAACATGACATAAAAACTATAGTTCTAGGAGAGACTTTCCTGTAATGGAGAGAACCACAGGAGCATCTTTGTGGCCAAGCCTCTGCCTAGGGTGAGTGCCCAAGCAGCTTGGTGCAATGGAAGAAGAAAGGATTTTGCTATTGGTGAAAAGGTTTTTCTTTTTCTGCACAGCAAGAAAGGCCATAAGTCTGAACACAAATTCACAATAAGACAGTTTCCAATAATAAGCAAAATTACAACACATAATTAACTCTATCACTCACTACTAGAGTAAGATGAGCCAAAAGATTTTTTTTTCCTGGAAGTTTCTGCCAGGATTATAATGTTGAGATGAAGTGAACCCTGCCCCAAACCTGAACCGAGTGAAAAAGTGTTCCCCTTACCAAAGCTCTTGCCTGTCTTTTGGGGTACACTCTGAAGTCGTAAGAGGAAGAGAAGCACACTGAAATGTTCATTTGTGTAACACACCTCTTCTTTCTGCCTTCTGCAAGCAGTGCAAGCATCTGCAGTTGCTGAACAAGTGTATAACATCCTCCACAGGTACGCAGAAAAATAGGGGAAAGACCTGAAAAAAATCTGCGTTGGAGAGTTTGTGCTCAGATACAACTTCCCTGCTAGGCCGCTGCTTGCTGAACATGCACTGTAGGCAGCATCGCTGCCGTGTCTGGAGAACGCCAGGCACGGGCTTGTGGGCAGGACTGCCAAGCAGAGACAGCAGACAGCAGAGGAGACGTCCTATCAGTGCCAGCTCACAGGTGTTGGGCAATTTGAGGACAGCCACGAGTTTTCCACGGACAACACACTCTCGCAGACCCCAGCACGTCTTTCACCGTAGATTAAATGTTTCAAACGGAAAAACACACCTACACTCTGATAAATACGTAGAGCAGTCTAAAGGGGCCCTGAAGGTGCACCCCATGCTAAGCAAAATGAGCACAGCCAGTTCACTTAAAAAAGAATAAAAGAATAAAAAATAAATACTAGCCCTGAGCAACACATAATCTTAGATTAGCTACAAACCAGAGGAAAACCTTTACATCTGAAAAGCACCTATTTGAGAGAGACACTTATTCCTAACACATGCCCAAGTGGCTCCCGGATAGTCCTGGGCTAGGAGCAGCACTAGGTGCCTCAGGAAAAGGTGAAAAGGAACTACAGCACATGAGGGGTGACAGTGTTTCACTAACCCCTCCTAATCTCCGAGATTTAAAAGATCGGTTTAGAGCCTGAAGCATGGAGGCTTTCTATTCACAACAGCATATGTTCTTTATTTGGGTTATTCCTATTATTCCTATCAGCAGTGTCATGTTCTCTCCAGCAGGAGCTTGACAGCAGCGGGGCTGACTGGCGCTTTTTAGCACTCCCTTCTCCTGCCATCCCCATTTCTCACTCTCATATAATCATCTTATTCCCACAGCACTCTCCCAGTCTGCTCTATCATGCTCTGCTCTCCAGGGCAGGCTGCAGCCAAGACTCACCTACACCACGTGTCACTGGCATCTGCAATCACTGCTCCTGCTCCAGGGTAGTTCTAGGAGCAGCAGCATGTGCTGACTATCCCCTCACCAACGCCGAGCAGCGCCGCAGCAGGGGAATTGTGCAACCCTTTTGTTTCTACGGCGTGGTTGCAGGCATTCGCATAATCTTATTAGGACTTTTGGGTGGTTCGTGTGCATATTTACACACTCAAAGGAAGAGTACAAAACAGTATGATGTGGCTTTTGGTGCTGGGAATGGACTAAAAGCCTCCTACAAAATATACAAAGTGATCTGACCTCACTATAGTGTAGACAAAAAGCACTGGAAAATGTGTAATTTAAGAAAAAAATCTGGATTCTATTGTTACTTTTGAAGGAAATGTTATCTCCAGAAAGTTTCAGGTTAAGCACATGTTCTTACATTTTTAGTATGATATATGTTGAGGCCCTAGAGCCCTTTTCACAGACCATATCCACCATATCCCCCCTGTGTTAGGCACTGAGGAAATACAAAATAGAAGTGTCTGGCCTATGCGAGAAGCCTCGCAGTCCTGCTGCGGTGCTGCTGACTTGCAACGTGTTTTACCACACTGAAGGAGATGCCAGCAACCGACAGCCATCAGCCCTCCAAGGCAGGTAACCCTATAGAGCATATTGGCAAAGCTAGCTAAATTCAAAGGAAATACTGAGGCCAATTCTGAAAGCAATTTTGCCTTAAGAAGGGACTCAGAAGAAGAGGTGAAGGAAGAGCACTTCCCTGTTGGCTGTGACAGCTTCTTGGGGAACACTGACATCAGCCAGCTAAGGACAACTCACCCTTGTCCTGTACACAGCTGAGCATCCCTCAGAAGACCACGAGGAAGGGTGTCTGCCATTGCTCCCAGAAAGATGTTTTCACTGCGTAAATACAGCTGAGGTGGAGAGAAAAGGAGAGACCAAAGGGATACGGACTTGACAGGAAGAGAGATCGCTTCATTTTCAACCCTTATGGTTGCACTGAGCGATCCCAGAATCGTAGAATTATTATGGTTGAAAGAGAACATCAAGATCATTGAGTCCAACCGCAAGCCCTGCAACACCAGGCCCGTTAAACCACGTCCTTAAGTGCCTCAATCACGAGTAAAACATTAGTAACTGCAAGCAACATGCAGGGTTTGGGTTCAGAACCACAGACTGTCAGCTATCTTCCTCTTTAGAGATCATAACCAGGGCATCTTTCAGATTTCATAACAATTTCCAGACTTTCCTGTGCCTTCCTCCAGTCACCGAGCACAGGTGAAATGTGTACGTCTCACCAATAGGTGAGGAGGAAGGGGCCTAGTGTTCATTCTACACTGTTTTTTAAATAATTTCTTTGCATTATTTACATATGGTTTTATTTATACAAATGTGTGTATATATATGTATATATATATATATATGCATTCATATATATATTTTATGTATATAATGTATGCAGGGATTTAAAGGCACAGATAAAGGAATCCAGAAATCCCAACCTATTTCTCAACTACAAGACCTTACCCACCTCAGCCCTTGGCTTCTCTATGAAGACCTCCAACAGAGGCAACAGCTGAAGACAACTGCTGTGATTTTTTCTGGAATACGAACAAGTCTATTAGGAATTCAGCTGACACCAGTGCTAAAGGGCCTCTGAACGGAGTGCTGTTCTCTGCCAGGAAAAGCTAGCAGTTTAGGAAGGCTACCTCTGTGGTTTTACCTCCTCCTCTGAAAGAAATGCAGTCCCTCAGACCTGGTGGCCAGAGCAAACAGCAATATTTAAGTGGGGGAACAAGTACTCTGCAACAACAGCACAGAGGAAAGCAATAGTGAAATATCCAACAGGTGACGTAGTCCCAGCCCGGGGGAGGAGGACAGCCTCGCTGTACAACCATCCCTGCATCACCCACACCAGTGACCTCTCTTTGATTCCCCTTTCCATTCCTGCCTTTCCTGCAACATGGCAGAGGCAAAGAGGGAGGCAGCAGCCATGAAGCTGCTCCTTTTCGTGGTTTTATGTTCAAGTATGTGATCTCAGGCAAATTAAAAATACACCCTTTTTTTGACCCAAGTTGGCAGGTACAGCTTAAATGAGGCTATGGCTGTGGAAGTGAAATAGACAGTCTGAAAGGGTTAGCTGGCACAAATGACTTAAGCAGAAAACCTTGTGTTTACTGGTCCAGGATCAAGCAAATCTTGTCGGCGTAGACGCTTTCCTATATATATTAACCTACTTCATTACACAAAGTCCTTAAGCAGAGCAATTGAAACACTACCAATGGGAAATCCATAAAAGCTGGAACTTGCAGAATGGAATGTCTTCATTTATTTTTGCCTCCCTTCTCCCAAGAGTCGATCAAAGAGTAAATAATATTTTACCTTTCCTAAAATTGATTATTTGTAAGCTTTCCCTCATCATACTTGGCAGTCCCTGCAGACTATCATACCTACTCTCATGAAGAAAAAAGAATCCTTAAATTCCAGAGGAAACATCTTAGCACCTTTCACTTAGCCCAAAGAAAATAGTTCTTAACCCAGTAAAACCTTTTATAAGAATAATGGGCAAAGAAATGGCTAGAAAAAGTAGTTCCTGAAAATCCAACAGCAGGACAAAACAGGAAAATGTCTGACTTTCACATCTGTATGTTACAAACATACATTTCCTTGTCAGCTGTCTGCTTCCCTGCCACATGAATTAAACACTGTTTTAGGGCTTTTCACTGATGGCACCTTTTGGGTTTCAGTGACTTGCTTCAGAAGGAAAAAGCTGCAGGTTGTTTACAGGTAGAGAAGTATGACAAGGATTCTGTAATTTAGGAGAGAAGCACCAAATAAAGTCACAACTGAGGGAACCAACAATTTGTTCTTTAGTTCTAGCACTTTTGGAACTCTTGAGATTTTTATACATTACTTACATCAGTGCAAAGGATATTGCATCTGTGTCTGTATTATGGAAAGAAATTAGCAACTGATCTTTTTATACAGAGGAAAATGTATCTATAAGCATCAGCTTAATAATGGCAATCCTTCTGCAAGGACTTCAAATTCTGAAGTTGTGGCAAGTGATCAGGCAATTTGAATATGACTAAAATGAGCAGGATTTGAACACAGTTAAAAGATTTCAAAGGTTTTTTTTTGTTTCAAAGTGTTTTAAATTGGCACAATTTTCTTTGCATTTTTTTGATTTTTAGCATATTCTACCCCCCCAAAAATTGAGGATACATACATTTTATCATTTTTATTAAAAGTAAAAGGCAGTTTAAAAAAAATCTAGTAATAGCAGTGATTTTTCTAGTGCATTTAGTGATCATTACAATTTTTTTCCTATGAAAAATGCAAACCATTTTCTTTCACAATCTATAGAATCTAGATCAGAGAAGATAAATGAAATTGGCGGGATGTGTAGTCTAGCAGACAGAGCATGCAAAGCTCCTGAAAATAAGGCTCAAGTAATTCAAGTAGGAAATATTTTTTTAAAACAAATGCAAGCAAGTTCTCCGGGGATGTTGTAATTCTATCATCACTTGGAATCCTGAAATCAAGATTGGATCCCTTTCTAAAAGATGCGCTCATGGCTCAGCCACAGATTAATGTCACTGATAGCTCATGTACTTTGTAGGCAATAGTTCTCTACTAAAAAAAAAAAAAAAAAAAAATATGAAAGGTCAAATTCTTTGGCTTTTTTTACACCAGAGTCAATGGCAACAACCATATTGGTCCCCACGGAATTCTGAATTCACTCCTGTCATCAAAAACATCATCAGGGATGGTTAATTAATGTGTACTGTGTTCCCTTTTTTATTATTTTTCTTCTGATTAAATTTGTTTGCAAGCAGGAAAGGGAAATGCGAATATGAGCAGAGAAAAGAGTTGTTTGAATTTTAAAACCATGAACCAAGTTTTAGGAATTCTCCTGGCTCTGACCCTTTCTGATAGCACAGAGCAACTCACTGCAACATTGGTGCCTCAGGGGAGAGATACCCAACAATACAGGATAGCTGGATACCTCAACTCTGTCAGGGTGGTCCTGCAAGCTGACTTGATAACCCTGCTGAAGAGAAAGCTCTAGACCTGTGCTCAGCACTGCACAAACACATCTCACAGCAGTGTCCAGGAGGATGACTCACCAAAAGTGGCATTATTTTAGGAATAACTACACTTACAGGTTTGCTTTAACTAACCACTGAAGGAGCTGTAGTTTGGTGCTAAGATGAATTAGGTGTTGGCAGTGATTTATCGCTATCCTCCTCTAGAAAGGATGAAGATGTTCAAGAAGTGGGTAAAGTAGTTGGGTGATAGGTGCTGAACCTTATCATTTGCCTCAGACAGATTTTATTCTAACTGTTGTTTCAAGGATAAGATGTGTCAATCGCAAAGCCTTTTAGTCTGGCAACAGGTAAGCCAGCACATCACCCAGCTTTGAGGTGGGAGAGGTGCTGGAGTCAGGCAGAAAGAGCGGGTAGACTCTCTTGGTAATACGAATACCTAGCATCATGTCAAAAGAGCACACGCAATCACATCCATCCTCCAGATTTCTTCAAAAGCTGATTGAGGTGACGGCTGAGGAGTTCAGCAACACCAGCTTCTTTCTCATGCCGGGCAGCAGGCAAGAGCATTCCCCGTGGATATCAAACAAGATGCATATCTGTGTCTTGTTTTGCATATTCCTGTCTTGGGTTTAAAGAAAGTGCAAGGTCCTGGCCAAGTTCTTGCCCCATAAAATTTGCCAGCCATTAGAGCTGCTGTACTTAGCAGGAGAAATCTCTCTTTTAAGCCAAAGTCTTGTTCTTGATACAATTAACTTTTCTGCAGAAATGTGAAACTTCCATGAGAGAAGTAAGAACTGAAAAAAATTCCATATCAAATTTCATGCTTTCTCCCATTCACATTTCTTCTTTCAGAAAGGAACTTCTAAAACTCATCCTCTAAAATATAGTTCTATTAAATTAAAAATATTGCACACACACAAGGCTATAAAACCAATGGAATCGGCAGGAGTTAATTTTCTAACTATTTCCACTACAAGGTCTCTCTTGCATGCACACCAGCTTTTGAACCTCTTAATCCCTGGATTAAATTCACAAAGAGTTTCAGACAGATAAATCCTTTTAGCTCTGCAGATACCACTGAAAGCTGAAGGTCTAAAGACCTCAGAGGCAACATACATTTCTAGTAATATAGAAGTCAGTCTAATGGCCAGCTGCAGTCCCGATTTTGCTATTTGTGGGAAGAATAGAGAATTGGGTGTTGTTTAGTCTGGGAGAGAGGAAACTGAGGAATGAATGTGACAAGAGTCTTCCAGCATATTGGGACTTTTGAGAAGGGAATAATGATTGATTGCTCTTCATGGCAGGAGAGGCAAGGGAAGGAATCAGCATAATCTCAAGGAAAGACAACCGAGGCCAGATATTAGAAAAACATTCAGTTCCAGTGGTGAAATTGGAACAGGCAACCTAGCAATGCAGAATCTCCTTCACTGAAGCTATTCACAGAAAGTTAAGACAAACACCACTTGAACAGGTAACGCAGCAATGTGGAATTTCCTCCACTGGAGTTTTAAAGAAAACGTTAAGATAAACGTCTGGTGGGTACAGCTTAGCTACACTTGATCTTGTTTCATCCAGCTAAATGACCTCCAATGTTCCTTTTAGCTCTCTAGGTCTGTATTTCTCTGATTTATAGTGCAGTGGTAAATAGATGAAAGTGGCAGCACATGTCACTGTGTGAGGCACTGAACACAGACACAGTGAAAGGTAGTCATATCCTCAAGGAGCTAAGTGGGCATGGCTGGAAAAGAGCAAACAGAAAAGTGAACTGAGGACTTCTTGAAGTCTTTGTGCATACATCAGAAGGGCAGCAGACAGAGAACTGTCTCCTAGATCTTTCAGCTTACAGTCACATCTTAGCTCACAGTCCAGCCCCAGCCATTGGGCCACTTGCCATCCCCAGCACAGCTGTAGTGGGACATCCCTCATCAGACACTAAATCAGAACCTTGTTAACTCCTTTCTCAGTTTTTCTGTTGTTTGACAAATGGAAAAATGGCTATTAAATGGCTGGAATGTAATCAGTTGCCTCCTCCTCAGCATGGCTGAAAATGCGTATTTGCATTTTCATATTTCTCTATTACAGACCTCCCTGTGCTACCATAAAAAACACAGCCTCTAATCCCCTATTAACTGCATTTAGCAAACCTCAAGTGTTTCCTCCATTTGCAATCTGGCTGGGCTTCAGCCCCGAAGCAAATTTCAGGTGGCTGTGGTCTAAACATTAACTCAGGTCTGGAGCGATTTGAATTACAAACCAAACAGACTGTAAATGGAATCCCGAAGCGCAGGCGGAGCCCAGGCTGGGAACCTGGCTTTGTTCTCCTGAGCCTGCAAACCTACTCCGAGCTGCTCCTCGGGCAGTCAAAAAAGGGGTCGTTATTCACAGGGAGGAAGCGCAGGTGTTACATTAAAGGACTGCAAAGGGAGCCATTTGGTACCAACAATATAGATTTATTACTCATAATTTTTTAAAAAAATTTCCTTGTGTTTTGTGATTAAAAACACATCATACTTTGATTTCCTAACCACCTCCTGTGTTTTGCTTCCAAAATTTTGACAGACAGTTAATTATGAAGTTTTGAACTTATTTGCCAGAGTCTATTGCACATGCATTTTCTGTGTTTCACTTCAAAAAAATACTCAGTCACAAAATGCTCCTTTTCTAAACCTATAATAGTTAGACTTGATGCATGCTTTAATTTTTCATGTCCTCCAATAATACAGAAGCATCATCTGTTACACAGGAGCCATGAGGACACATTCATCCTCAGGAAAAAATAAAAATAAAAACCTAAAGGACCAAACTTAAGGCTGGGCTTAGTGAAACAGCCTGTGTTCACTTGCACTGAAGATTTGGAGGATACCTACAGGAAGTGGAAGAGGTGCACACACAGCTGGTATTTGGAGACTGCTTTTAATAGGAAGCAAGAGGTGACTGGATAGATCTTTAAATTATTGGACTAAGAAAAGTTTTGAATAACAAACTATGGTTATAATTAGAAGCAACAAATCAGCTGTTTTTTTTTTTCTTTCTTTTTTGGAAGAAGGAAGCTGTTTATGTGCTAAAATATATTTGGGGACATTAGACTATCAAGGAAGGTCTAGGAGTCAGAATGTGTCATCATCATCATCGCTACGACAGTTACTGCTCCTGTATTGCAAACAGAAGTCAATGGGACTTCTCACATGCTGGAAATCAGGCATGTGATTCAAACGCTTTCTGAATCAGAAACTGATGTCAAAAAAGGATAAGCATGTGCTGAATTAAACTGCTGAACAGTGTTGATGGGGTAGCACGCAGGACCTGTTCTGTTACAGGTTTTGGTCATCCTTGCTTTTTATAGCACAGGAAATACTTTCTGGGGAAAACAGGGAAGAATATAATGGTTCCATTTGAAGAAGCCTCCTCTCTTCCCATCTCCTCCCATCTCAGCTCTAACATGATACTCATATGCTGTCTGCTCTTGGACAACCATTTGTTTTTGCAAAGGCATCCTATACCCTCTAAGCAACTCTGCATGTGAAAGCTGCTAACCTTGAGGGATTTTCCACAGCTGCACAAGACAGGACTTAGAGAGATTGCTACACAGATACTGCTCATGGCCAAAGTCAACAGAAAGCAGGTTGGCTTCTTTAGAGATACACATAGGTTAAATGAAGTCTGTGTTCTCAAGCAAACCATACTGTAAGCAGATAAAATTAAATAAATAAATAAATCCTGTCACTGAACTACTTTGATTATCTTCCTCAGATAAAGCCCAGGGTAATGACTGACTTGCTGTTCTGGGCCTGGGACCAAAACTTCTATCCAAAACTTTATCCTTTGTGGCTTGTGAAACAATTATATTAAGTCTGTCATGATCGATGAAGACTTTTCCAAAATTGTTCTTTGCTAAGTCTGAAGATTTTCATTTGCACTATCTGAGGGAAGACTTGTGTAAGCTAAATATTCAAGTTCTTGCTCAAGCTGAATTCCCAATGTGGAGAAGGACAACACATGAGAATTTGGCTAGACATCACACAGGAGTGATGTAATTGTTTACAAATAATTTAATATTTATCTGTGTTCCAAGCACTTTCTCTCCTTTTTTTTTTTTTATTCACTACATGCTGACATTATTAGTTACGATGTTTTGTTTGTTGGAATACATATTAAACACCCCTTTTCAGACAAATGTCCATATGTGATTTCAGATAAGGTATCTGTACATGAAATACTCATTACTTGCCAATATTGTTCACTGTTCTTTATCTCCCTATGTCAGATGTTTAAATTAGTGTCCCCTTGGTGGAAATATGGCCATGTTACAAAAAATGAAAACTAGCCTCATGCTGTGTGTTACATTTTCTATTTGCAGATCTCAGAAGACTATCTGATGAGAAAGTAAGTCATCTTGGCATCATTTTAGTCATCAAAATGCATTAGAAGGTAGTGACTTGCCCATGCTGTCTAGCGGTGAATGACACAGTGGAGAAGAGTCTCCTGCCTCCGATCAAGTGCACTCAGCAGAGTATCTGGCCTCACCTCTCTGGCCTTTCACAGGGAGAGCCCACAAGGCACCATGTGGGCTTCAGTGGACTTACTCCTGGTAAAATCAATGCAAAAGCTTAGAGCGGTAGACTGAGTACTCCGGAGAACCAAACAAACATTCCTAGTACACAGGAAATAACCAAAGTCATTGAAAAATCCACACATGGCTCATCCTCCACATGAGAAAATGTGCTGCAATGGAGCACTTTTTTCTCTAAGTTCACTCCATTGTATTAACTATCCCTACTAAGAATTGTATAAACACTGAAGCCCCAAGAAAATTTTACATTATCACATATGAAGTGAAAGTAGAAGCGAGTTTAAAAAAAAAAGGAAACTGTTCTGAATCTTGGTTTCTGTACCTCAGTAGTGAAGGTCTGCTGAGGCATGCAAGCTGAAAGCCCGTGGACTCAAAGAAAAGTCTGCTAGCACGTAGTTCTCACTCCTGTATCCTCGACTCTCTAATTTGTGGCCCAACTTTGGCCTCCAAAGCTTCCAAAGTTTGCATTATAACTAAACCACAGCAGGTGGGGGCTCTCAGGCACATCTGCATTGCTCTCCCGGTAGGAAGCAGATCTGAACCTGAAAAAAAGTACCCTCACCCTGCTCCAAAGAACTTCTGCTGTGGGAATCTCCAATTATTGTTCTTTCCTGCACCAAAAACCTTGCTCCTGGGAAAAAGGTACGGAAGCAATGTGCCTGGAGAGCAAAACCTGCTGCTGCTGCTGCCGCTGGCAGGGTCAATTTACCTTGACAAAGTGCAGCTGAGACCGTGTGCCCAGGTGGGCCACTCTCTCCTCTCCTGCTTTCAGATGTCCCTGCTGGAAAATCCCGTCTGTCTCCTGCCGAGCTGTGCGAGACGGCAACACGGAGCAAGTGAGGTGCAAGGCCATTCCCACAGGACCCTGATTAGTATCTGCTTCTATCAATCACACCCGCTTTTGGCCACGGTTGCCCCACGGCCACTGTGGCTGCTCTCCCAGCGTGCCGATTAATCCCATACTGCCAGCACCAAGGAGCCACGGACACGGTGGAAATACTTGTGTGTGCGGCGTTTCTATTTCAGGTGCACTTTCCTGTTGTACAGTCCAGGTGTACAGCGATATTTAGAGGCATGGCACTGCTTGCTTCCCCTCCCTGTGGTTTCTGTGCTACAATTAATCTAATTTCTAGTGACCTGGCAAGCGAACGCTTTCCATGTAATTTGGCAGCGACCCGCTGATGCAAAGCGTTAGCTGCTACAGGCCAAGAAGGGGATTTTCTCAGCTGGGTTCCAGGTGCTAACAACAGGACGCAATGCGACCACCAACACCAAAGGCTCAGCGGTGAGAAGGCATATTTTTAAGCCATGGAAATAACAAGTTAAAGCAGGATTTTCTTTCTAGATGATTCCAATGGTTTTAGGTCTTGGCATTGCAGTTAATCTCTAGACCCATGCTGTTTTTGCTATAATTTAGAATGTTTTATAACTATTTCATAGTTCATCATGGAGGTACAATTATTTTTAGCTTTATCTTGGATGTGGACAAAGACAACTTTCCGTGCGAGGCCCCAGCTGCAGCTGGAGGCTCAGAGCACTAGGCACGGGCTGGAAGACCCAGTCCTGCTCCGAGCAGCAGAGCCAGGCCTGCGGAAATCCTCTTTCCGCCTTCCATACTGTGCCTCTAATACATCACAACCATATTAGCTGAGTACAAATTGACAAAAATCCCTGCCCAGATTTTAATTTACTTTCACTCGCTTGATGAATTAAGGTATAAATAATATTTGCTGGGAACGCATTCCCTAAATGCCTAATTCCTCATTCTTGGGACATGCACTGAGAGGTCGTGTTTTATATTCATGTCTGAACATAATAGACTCCAAAACGGATTTCTTTCTACAGCTGTGCAAAGCTTAGGGATTTCAGGTCACAGCAGGCTGTACAAATATTTTCTTCAGTTTCAATCCACAGTGCTTTTGAATCCCCCAATTCTCTTCACATTTCAGATTCAAACAAATACTGAAACTAATAAAAGTCACAGAGAAGTAAAACTGGCAAAGCTGAATTTTGCATTTCCCTGCACCACCACTGCAGGAAAGCTCCAGGTTTCCTAAATATCTTTGGGAAACTTAACAGAGCGGGTAACACATTTAGTCACAGTTTAACATTTATGACCAACATGAGTGCTTGAATAGGTTTTATATAGTTTGTATTTCACTATGACCATTTTTACAAAGTTCTTGCTTTATTTTCTCATGGAACTTGGAGGGAGTCTGAGGTCTATTTTTTGTTTGCCCTCTTCCATCTTTCCCAACTTCTAGAAACTGAATACTGAAACAGTTATACTGAGACACTCCGAGCCTTTTAAGCTATCTTACTGTTTCTTACCCGATTAACAAAAAAAGAGCACGAGTATCAAAATGAATTTAGACTGCCTACATTCAGCCTCCATGTACAGCGACTGCGAGCCAGGGGAGACAGCAATACGCTTGGATGTGGCCCACTAGAGAGAAGTGAGAAAGAGGCGGTGGACTAAGAGGCAAAATAACCAAGACTTTCTGCCATATGCCCTTGTCCCTTCTGCTATCCCAAATAACTAGCCCAAGTAACTCAGCTAATACAGGCTGTCAGTTAGCTGAAACACCCTACAACATGTAAATCCACCTGGCTTGTACTGAAGCCATCCTGTCCTGTGCTGACAGCCCTGGCTCCACGCAGATGCCACCGGTTGCAGCACAGCATCAGCACACTCTATGATTCAGCAGCAACAACCCTGTCACCCAATATTCCAAGGTATTTGGTTCAATATTATTTTCTCCTGACCTTTTTTTTGGCTGAACGCTAAGTTTTGCTTAGACCAGGGAAAAATATAAAACAGTTATAAGCCTAATGGTCTCCTTAAGCTCTTCTCCTGCCCCTTCCATTTTCCTTGCACCCTTACGCTCCTTTCCAGCCACATAATACATCCAAAGTATTATACAGGTGTCTAACTAGATCTAGTCAGAATTTCCAACTGACAGGCTTCATTTTCCAGCTGGAAAATACTTCTGGTCTCAGTTATTTTTCAAGAAAAACAAAAACCCCATTGGGAAATTAAAACAAAATCCTATTGGTTATGATCAGCTGGCTGTTCAGTGGAAAGACATAAAAGTCTAATGGATCAGGCATGGAGCACTGGAAAGAGATAACACTGGAGCTATTCAGATATTAACAGCCTTGAAGGGAGTTCTGCAGACTGCCCCCATTCCCCTCCATAGCTGCAATGTAAGTTGCTTCTTATTAATGGTTTTGACTGTCTGCACCTGAGATTTTGCCATGG
>NW_010584452.1:198924-233370 GCF_000705375.1 Tinamus guttatus | reverse complement strand
TGCAAACACTGTTATTAAAGTGCTCTACAGCAGCACGCAGCGCTGGAGGCACTTCCAGAATGGGCCCCAGGACTGGAGGAGCCAGGTAGAGCTTCACACTCCTCACTGCACACGAGGCTCTGCCAACTACAGGGCAGTCCCCATGGCTGGGGGGAGAAGCTGGAAGTTAGCCGTGCAGAAAGCTTGGACTGGCAGAGGACACCCCTCAGGCAAGGGCAAGCAGGAACAGCCACACAGAGGTTGCTTTATTGCCCTGAAATACAGAATTTCATCGCCAAGACCTTCCATTGCCAATTAGGGCTCTACTCTAAACCCGACTGCTTGGGTTGAGCACAGAAGATAGGAATTGCTCATGAAAACCTCTGTCTGCTCCAGTTGAAGGGCACACACACATTTATGGAGGCCTTGGTGTCTGCAAGATCCTGCAGACAACCAAAGATGACCAACCAAATAAGTTGTTTCCAGCTCAACATTTAAGGTGAAAAACAAGTTGATTTGCCCAGCTCCAGCCTCTGATTTGCATTTTTAATTGTGATTGCAAATGTGATTTCCTAATCAACTCATTATTACAAGGAGCCTTCAGCACACTCACTTTCTGTAATGGTTATGTATCTCTGATTTATTTAGCCTTGTGACCTTTAGGTTTTAACCAAGCTGACTCAACCCAGTGTCCTCTGCAGCACAGACACAACTCACTTGGCAAAGGATCTCCCTTCCCTCATACTTCCATAAAGGCACTTCCTTGGGCAGGAACCAAACCTGGACCGGTTTGGGCTCCCTGTTATTACTTGCAGCATAAAAAGAGTACAATGTTTGTACACCTAAAATTTTACTTTCCTTTTTGTTAAAAGCAATAAAATGGGCTATTTTTTTAAGCTTACTGACTTAATTCCAGCCCTTAACTCCACACCAGTTCAATTAAAGACTATAAATTGTTTTACAGAACCTGAGCTTGGCAGGTTTTACAGGACGTTGCCATCTGGGCAGCAGACCTGGGGCTTACTTTTGAAAACATTGTATATTTACCATATTTTGAAGAATTAAAACCTGGTTTGGTGTTGTAGCCACCCTGGTGCAGAAACAGAAAACGTGACCAGCATGGTGCGAGGGGAGTGTGCAAGAAAAGTAGTACTTTGGATTTAAAAGGCTTTGGCAGCACTTTCAAGGTTTGTGACAAATTCATAAAGTTTGTTTTATTAACCACATTAATGGTGTTGCTGAGTGAACTATTGATTTATTTAGATCCTCTCCAACAAATTTTCAAAGGTAAGTACAGCTACAAAACACAATAAAACCTTGATAAATAAATTACTTGTGTCAGAAACTGGGGGGAGGGATAAGGGAAGCTGTCACGGAACAGGTGCTGATGTTTAAAAAAATAAGATTAACTGTTACAAAACATTACCAAATAGGAAAGGAACCTGTAGTTCATCTGGAAACTGGGCACACAAAACCTTGTGGAATGAGCACCGTTAGCTAACGATTAAATCATAATAATAGCAGTATGATACCAGGTGAACATTTATAGAATAGGATGCAGTAACTACCACACAGACTCTTAAAACTGTTTAAAAGACCACCCTGATGTCCAGCTAGAAATTCCAAAAGGCTGCTAAATGGATTGCATATTCAGGTCAAGAAAGGGACTTTAGGAAAAGGACTTTACAATTAAACCTCACCCATCAGAAAGTCAGTGTTGCCAGCATCACTTTTTACACAGTATAATCTGTGAGCTTTAAGGAGCAAGGAGATTGGTGCTCCAAAGAGGAAAAAAAAAAAAAAAGGGAAACTCTCACATCCAAGTATTTTTTTCCATACTGCACCTGCATTCGCATACATGTAAGAATATGAATCATGGTCTAGCACAGCAGCTGACGACCCCTTTCTCCTGAGAGAGTGGCTCTCCCTTCTCCTCTGCACATACACACAGTCCTTCTACACGGGGTTCACACAGACCACTCCAGCACTCGGAGGCCAAGAGGACCAAAGGGCTGTGGCAGACACACATCCATGTGCTATTACGCTTGGGGTCACAGTCCTGGTCATGCCACCTCGTGGTCTTCCTGACAACGACAACACCACAGGCTAGTGACTACTCTCAGCACCATAGACCTGAGCCAGCACGGGGTTTCTGATATGGGAAGGCAGCTCCATGGACACGAGCCACTGTGGGAAAGCGTCCGGCCTTCAGAGCCACAGGAGGGTCTTTGGGCCATGTTATTGTGCAGCACAGAGAGGCCAACATGGGATGAGAGAAGGGAATGATCCTCTCCAGGCCAGAGGCATGGGACTAGAGGTTAAGAAACTAGGTCTATGGAGATATTAAGGTATGTAACATAAAAGTATTTATTAAGGCATTTACAAAGGTATTTAAATACTTTAGGAAGCAAATAGACTTCTTGAAGAATTTTCAAGAGTGTAGAGTTCTAAATTTGCATTTTAACAAGCGCTGGTACTCTAATGCACTTCTGAAGTGTCCCTGGAGACACATTTACCTTTAAAACTGATCTGGAGTGGCTGCCCTAGGTCCAGTGATAGCAAGGATTGAGTGCAACTCTCCTAAAACCAAGCACAACTGCACCCAGTTCACCTGCTCCTGAGACTGTGTCATCCTTCCCACTCTGTCTTCAGCATGGAAATGCTTCATGGAGCTCTCAGCACTGTCTGCTGGAAACCACACACTCATCCCAATGACTCAACACCACAGGAGGCAGTGTCAAGGCTTAGCAAGTGCTGGGCCTGTAGTATCATCTGTTTGCTCTCTTCAGACTTCTCAAGTGAAATTCTTATCCTGCCACAACCCATGGAAGTTTTGCATTCACCTGCCCTGGGGACAGGATTTCACTTCTGCTGCTTTTCACCCAAGACACAGACTTCACCTCCAGGAATACAAACTCCAGTAGAACAACAGCAGCCACCAAAACCTTGGCCTTTGTACAACCCATGCAGAGGGGTCTGGCAGTAGCAACTGGTGTTAACTGCAGGATTGCAGAGGGGCTACTTAACAGGAGCTACTTAGGCTGGCACTTCATGGACAGAACTATTTCTGCTACAGACACTGGAAAATGTATTTGCCAATTAAAATAATCCAAGCAAGTCCTTACATCCTAGCAGAGAAGCAGAGCTAAGGAAAACAGCATCTAACATCTTCCACAGAGAATTTAAAAAAAAAAAAAAAAGTATTCATGACATCTGGGATACTCAGGGTGAAATTCTCGCCTTGCTGAAGTCAACACCAAAATGCCCACTGAGTTGAAGAGGGCCAGGATTTCACTGTGAGATTCCACAAATAGTCTTAGACTCCTTTGGCTCAGCACGAAGGCCTGGGACAGCCAAGTAGGCAGCACAATCCACTCCTGAATAAGAAGAATGGGCCAAATTCAACAATACTGCAAGCCGTGCAAGACTTGCTTACATCAGGCCTGGACTGAGACCAATGTCTTGTCCTGCGCAGCAGCGTTGAGCAACAGCTACTCTTGCGCCTTCACTAGGGCTTGTGATCTGAATTCACAGTGGTGCCATGGCAAATCCCAAGCAGGAGGCAGAGTCTTCCTAGACGGCATTTATTCCAGTGGCAGAGACTCTTTGAGACACCAGATCAAGAAGGCCTTTTGGAGCCGGAAAGCAAGCAATCTGATCAAGAGGAGAACTGATTGAAAATCCTGTTCTAAGGCAAAATGTTGATCAAGATACTCCTTTCCCATAACTAAGCGTTAGAAGGTTTGTTGTGAGAACTGTGTTCCCAGATCCTCTAGACAATTGAAAATACTACCTTTGCCGTCATCGTTCTCTGGTGGTCTACTTAATGAGGTGTTTCTGCAGATGACATCCTCGAGTGTACCGTTCCCATGGTGCCGAACCACTGTCTGGTTCGTTGTTCCCTGAGACGCTGACTCACTTCCTTTGCCACTGCCGTCCTGCATGCTATTGTGTTGGGTCATGCAAATGTCAGATTTTTTTTTTTTTACTTTAAGAGCAGACTCTGTTGGTACATGTCCGATGTCACCCAGTGCCCTAAGCAACCAAGAATGCGCACCTTAGTCCTCAACTCCTTCATCTTCCTACAATGCACTAAATGAGCACAGGAAAACATGCTCCCCACAAATCCTGCTGCAAAATCACACATCGGTCAAGGAGAAAAGAGGTATTAGTTGAGTAGATTTCATGCGATTCTGCCAACATCATGAAGCCCAGAGGCATTACAGATGAATCTCCAGGAACTCTGAAACAACAATTCATCCGTAGACAGACTCCTGGTCAGGATCTGGTCAGCTGTTACACAATGTGCTGCTGGCATAATTCCACCAAGCGTATGAGATGACTTCAGATTTTGTGGCTACAATTGGGATTAGACTTTGTTTTGACCTCCCTCACTCAAGTAGAAGCGAAGGGGAAACAGTCCTTGGCCATACCACAGATCAACAGTCAGTGTGACACTAGAAAATACATCAAAACGCTAGACACAGCTGAAGTTACTATAGGTAGCTATTACGCGAAGGTTGGTGGGGAAAGAGGCAGATGAAAAACTGTATGAATCAACCAGGAAAGTTTTCTAACAGTTGGAAAGTTTCTTCTCCAGGGAAATAACTAATATTCACATTCTTGGGTAATATTTACTCTGCACAGCAGTACACAGAAACAATGGGATCAGTTCAAAATAAACAGATAAATTTTTGTTATGTTGTTCCTGAAATATTCCTCACAAACTAACAGAAAACTTTCTGGCTGCAGTGGTGTTATTTTAACCTGTACCATGTAGATAAAAGATACTGAAGAGTTATTCTGCTCCGATATAAAAGCGAAAGAGAGGGAAACACCCGTTTCTGGCTACTTCTGCATTTTCCTTAGGAAACACCAGGATTATTTGTGTGGTGGACAAACAGGTGCCAGCACTGACACTTACTACCCTGATGTTCTTCCTTAATACTTCGCATGTCTACAAAAAAGGATGGTCCTGTGAAATCTGACTTTACTGCAGAGCTCTGCAGCAGGGTCCTGAGCCAAACAAGCACCATCCCCACCGCACTCACTGCACGGTTCCCGGCCCAAGGCTCTGACTGACGCCCCTCTTCTCTCTCTCTGATATATCTGATTGCACGTTTGTGAAGCGGGTCTGGATGTCACTAAGTGTACACAACGGGATCCTCGGTTTTAGCTGTGCCCTCCGACTCCTGCTGGAACATGAGTATGTTTATGATAATAATCATAAACAGCAAATATCAAAGTAAAACGATGGAGCCTTCCCGAATAACCAAGCACCGGGCAAGGCATGTCAGGCTGAACTTACAGAAACCAGGACACCAACGTGATCTGTGTTTGAAAGCAGTAACATGCACAATATAGCCAAATTTGTATCACTGAAAAGAACTCATGGGAATAGATATCTCTCCAAAATGCTCTGCTAATACTAATGAACAGAAACATAATTAATTTTTCACCAAAAGAAACTTATGTGCAGGTCAGCCAGGCTTTAACTACCCCCTTCATTTCACTCGCTCACTGAAAATTCCCCTCGGGCTGTTCCCGCCCCTGGCTGAAGCAGTGACTACGGGCAGATTGACAAGAGCCTTCAGTGCCCTGACACTGCCACAAGCTCCTGTGGCCTGCAAGGGTGGCCAGGGTGCCTCTTGGGCACCTACCCAGGAAAGACAAGAGCGGTGGCACACGGGCAGGGTTTAGGTGCCTGTATGCAAGCAGCCACCCGGACACAGCCTGCATGTCCATGCCGGTGAGGACAATGCGGTGCACGAACGCGGCCCTGCCGTGCTCTTCAGTGCAGCCCTGGCGTGGCTCCCGTAGGAGCACGGGGAGACCCTCCTGCAGGTGCCTGTGTGCAGAGCCCCGACCAGGGGGGGCTCCTCATCCTAACTGTCTCCATTCCCTGTAAACATATAGGTAAGGAGACCTACTTCTGTCCTTTCCGAGCTGCCACCTGCGCCAAGGCAGCTGAGACCTAGTTTAGTGGTCTGCAACAACCACGCCAGGAAGGAGCCACCTCAGAGATCTCCTGCTCCTGCCATGTGCTGCAAACCCTCCCCAAAGCCATCCCGCTGTCCCTAGGCGCTCTCGAGAGCTTCGGGCACAGCTAAGGGACATAGGGGGAGGAAGAGCCTCTGCCCAAGAGCCTCCCGGACAGCTTGAGATCTTGCCGAGCCTCAGATAAGCACGCGCCTTTCAGACACCTTTGCAATTACCGAACGGAGCCTCCCCAACCTCTGGAGGCTCCCCCGCCTCCACACACAACCACACGTAAGGAGTGTGCAGAAAGCTGCCAGCGCTGGCAGCAATCACGCAGGACCTGCCTGACCGCAAGCATCGGGTCACGCTTCCTTTCCGAGCCAGCCGGGAAAGCGGCAGCCCCTCCGGAAAGGGCCCTCCTCCTCCTCCTCGGAAGAAGTTGTTCACGGCGTTTTGCAACACCGTTGCTCACCCTTTTTATTTGTTTGTTTTTAAATTACCAGAACTAAAATACAAACACTGTCTACCTGTAGCTGCAAATAGAAGAGCATCAAAAAATAAGTGCGTGCTCTTATTGCTGATTTTAGCGAGAAATTCAAGCGGGAGTTTTAAAAATACATTACGCCTGATTTCAAAATACAGTTTGCTAAACACATACAATTTATTTCTGCCAGCTGGTCTGTTATAAGGATAGTCCACACATGCCTTTCTGGTTATCCTGGGGAAAAAAGAAACAAAAAACACTTTAGGGATCTGTGGGTGGTTTCTCACCAGTGAGAGAGCAACTGAAGTGCTCACAAGCACCCTAAGCGCGGTGGGTTCTGCTTTTCCAGCCTTGGCATTTGGGTCTGAGAGTCACTCAGAATTTTCCATCCTGACTTTAGATTCAAATGAAGTCCAGATGGTATTGCCGAAAGTCAACATTATCTGGAGATGTTTCAGGGGCCAGCAGAGCTAAAATTCAACCGAAGTCACCAAGCTGACCAAGGGAAAAAGAAAAGACCAACAGAAAAACTATTCGTGAGATGCTGGGTTTTGTCAGTCTGAGTAAATACACCAACCAGCAGCTCTGAATTTCGAGTTCATGTCAGGAGTGGCAATGTGGAGGCAGAAGGTGGCATCCTGTGATGGGAAGAGGAAGAAGAGGTGGGTGCCTTTGTGCAGCCATGGGCACGAGGAACCGCGTCGGTTATGCACCAGGTCAAACGCTTAGCTCAGAGCCAAGAAGGATCGGTGTGCTGGAGGAGTCTCCTCTTGGAAGACAAAAGCACCAGAAACATGCATATTGCTCCATAAAGTGATGATGTCATGGCATGTGTGAACACAAAAATAATTAACGCTGTGTATTACTTTCTAATTAAAAAGGCAATACATACGAAAGTAACACACCGGCACAGAAGCAAATTGGCTTTTTGCATTGAGGGCTATCTGTGAGCAGCCCCTGCCTTTTCAGTGCAGAAGTAAGGAGCAGTTTCTCTGGGGAGACAGGTGACCAGACGATTTTCCTCCATCACGGTCAATGACACCGGTCTGCCTGCCTACTACCCTGCTGGCAACAGCTGTACAGAAGGAACGGAAAATCAGGATAGCCAAAAGAATCTCCTTTTCAGCATGAAACACTTCCCTTTTCTTATCATAGCAAAAGACTTAAAAATTTACTTGATTTTCAGCATACGCACAGTCCCCATGACATCAAAACTTAAATTAATACATCTGCTTAAGTGTTTTTCTAAATCAATGTCAGGATAAAAGTTCATTCTGAGCTGAAATTTGGCAGAGACAATTTAAACCTGGAAACAAATTTTTTAACAGTTTTTCAGAAATTTAGTTCAGCTATATTTGACTTTTATAGAACATACAAAGAATCAATTATGAGTTTCCAGACATTTTCTTCTTTTCCTTCTCATGTGACTTAAAAACAGCTTTCTTTCTTGAAAACCACACTGGCCAAGCGATTAATGGAAAACTAAGTATTTTCCCAGTTTGAAAAAAAAATCTCATTTTAAAATAATTATTATTGTTGTTTTAAAATGATGTTCTGAGCATGCAAAGCCTGGTTTTGAATCTTCTGGATGCAGAGTATTGCAGCTGCAAGCTGGATTTTGCACGTAGGAACAAATCAAGATCTGAATTCCTTTCAGCCCTGAGGTAGAATATTTGTGTCCCAGATGGCCCAGGCTAGGACTTCACAAATCCACGGCAGATTGCTGCCTCAGATCCGCACGGAGCACGCCTGTTCCCTCCTCCTGGACACATGTGGCAGATCAATGCAGGTGATGGAGGACAGCAGGAGCCAAGGGGCAATGCGGGCCCAGCTGCCCAAATGTCAAGCAGAATTTGACCCCTGAAAACCTGAGACAATGGTTTTCCTTTTGAAACAGGTAAGAATATTCTGTTTGTTCTTCCTGCTGTGCCCTTTAGTTTGTTCCAAAGCCTCAACAATCCCACTGAGATCATTCTCACAACATCCATGGGCTTTAAACTACCTCAAAAACAAAAAGCAGGTTGTGACAGAGATGGTATCAACCTGGCCTTGTTTCCATATCCATTCCTATTTGCCATGACAAACCTGCAGCCCAGAGCACCAGTAAGCCACTCTGAATAGACATGATCAACCTTGAGAAGACCAGTTCCCCCAGGGAACAGGAAAGATGATGTTTGGTAAAGTAAAAGGGACCTTCTTATTCTGCCAACAACACCGGTAAAGATAAATCCTCTAAGAATTCATTCATCTGAGCAGCTACACTCAATTAATTCATATCCCAAACAAATGAAAAATATCAGTGAAAAATTGTATGAACTAATCCTACAGACATAAAAATATTTTTAATTTACTAGACTCGATTCCTACTCAGAGAAAATTGGCATAGGCCGGATTAAGGAGTTTTCTAGGAAGCTGATATACTTCTAAAAACAGGTGTAGATTTAATTACCATTTACTCTATATTGAATAATTAAATCACTAGAAAAAAAGAAATTAGCCTGCAAATCACGCAAATATGCACACAAAAGCATCCTCCCACAGGCAAAGGAAAATAGCCAGATTCTAGGTTCATTTGAGATTGGGTCTTGGTTTACTTGTTGCTTTAATGTGGGCAAATATGTGTATGTCCCAGCTGAGATTAGACTTATTTGATATGATCTTTCCTTAGGTCTTACATTGATTTCCATTGCCTGCGCCTGCCATTCATTGAACTATGGCTTATGGGTAACTCTTAGGATTTAACTGGACTCATTAAACTTAAGAAGACATTTGAGAATAATGTAATTGATTCTGAAGGAATCACCATCCGCGCTGGAAATGCCAAAGGCAGAAAAGTAGGTCCCCATGGATGCAGCTCTGAGAACGGTCTGAGTCAGCAGTTCTCCAAGACTACTAAAGACTTCCTCTACCTTCAGGCACTAATTTGTCTGAAGACTTTTGTACGGCTTTTGCTAAAGAGAACCAGAAAGCCTATGAAAACGTGCTTTACTGGTAACACTTTCCATCTGTTCCCTCTGAGGCAACAGGCAGGGAATGGTGTGTTTGGAAACATCTCAAACTAAGCGCCGGACTGTCAGGTCTGCCCAAGTTTTTAACAGCGCAGTTGTCTGACTTTACTGGGGTGGCAAACTTAACCCCCCTGCCTCTCAAAGAACAGACTTGTCTTGCTCTTTAGACTTCACCCAGCTGTCAAGGGTTCAAGTAAGAGTTTTCCATAGACGATCGCTATGCTGGATCTGTATTTGCAGAGTGGGGCCCTACGTGAGCAACACTATAGATACGAGATGTGAAAAGGCCCTTCCATGGGGTAGAGCTGGCCGAAGGGCGGTATATAGGCTGTCAGGGCAGGGTAGCAGAGTCTACTTCAAGTTCCCACAAGCTACAGCTCAAGCTTCTGGTCTCACCTCATGAAGAAGTCACATAAACTCAACAATTCCACACCGACATGGCATGCCACACTGTGGCTAGGAGTAAACTACCAGACTTTTTATTATGCCTTGTAAAGATGCTGAATCTTTAATACCATCCCTCATTGTCTGTAGGCTTCATCAATAAAAATTATTCACTTTTTTTGTGTCAGAACACTCAGAAGGATACAAAAACACTCTGTAAGCATGGTAAGTTACTAACATGCACACTCACAGGCCTTTCAGTTTGGAAGTGAAGTTGACTCATTTTATCTTCTCCTTTTAAGGCTCACCATAGCCTTTGGTGATCTGTCCCACTATAATCAGTGTGGAAATTCATGCAAATGTTTGCTGATGATATACTGTGTAGTTCTTCAAAGCACCTAAATTCAGATCAGCTGTTCTGAATGAAAGGTGTAATTCAATCAAAGAAAAAATGTTTTTGTCCTCACTACCCAACAACCACTAAAATTACATTTCCTGTGTTGTTTTCCAGGCATATCTTTGCTTCTTGAATTCAAAGCCTGAGACATCATTGGGATAATCTCTCTTAAAATTAAAATTTAGTCATCACACTACAGTATGTTGTAGTGCTTCTGAATACCTTAAATATAACTTTTATTTCTAGGGCATGGAAAGATGACAAGGTGGAATTAATTTTACTAGTTACTACTGTCATATTACCTCTCAGTATCATGTATAGAACTATATCAACGCTGTCTTTCATACAAGGCTCTATGAGCTTGTGCTATACCAAGAAAAGCACCCATCACCTCTCTGGTTTGGGGGAACAAAGTCATGGATTTCCCACATGAACTAAAAGCAACAACTTAAAAAAAGATTAAAGGAAAAAACCAATAACAGTTATCTTTTGGAATCTGCTCCCCTTCTTACATTTGGCCTGTTACAGCTGATCAAAACCTTTCTAAATTTTGAAATTTCATCTTATTTTTTAAGTTGTCAATGAAGTAATGGTTCAAAAAGCTATTTAGATAAAAAATAGCTTAAGCACTAGATACGAATAACTCTAGTCAAGTTGCTTTAAAGCTTCATTCCAGAATCAGGCAACTCAAGGAAGGTAGAAAAATTTCTAAACACTTGTCTTTAAACACAGTATTTTCTTCTGATTAATCTGCATTTCTATAGCTAAGTAATGTTATTTTTATTCCATAGTGTGTTTCCCAAACTTTAGAAACAGAAATTTATAGTTGGAGATCCTGAGCTACTATTTAACACCCAACATGAGTCCCATTTCATTGCTCTGTTCCAAACTGAAGTTATTACCTTAAGTGGTTTATTGCTCAAGCAACACTCTCAACTCTTCCTGACAACAAGTGAGCTAAATCCTATGGCTTTAATACCTGCATAGTTATTCAAAATAAAACCAACACATACGATCTCATACCCAAAAGATAAGGAACTACAGCTGGTGAGCTAAATCCTATGGCTTTAATACCAGTTAAATACCAGTTAAATACCAGTTAATACCAGTTATGGCTTTAAGTTACCAGTTAACAGGACCTGCTTATGTCTTCTCCTTTGCTGAGTAAAGGACAGAAGTATATTTCTCTTTTTACTCACACATACAGGGACTAGGCTATTTATGGTCTTCAGCTGAAGCAGTCCATTACAACGAATGTGAATAGGTATGACCCTCACAAAGAGTGGATATTCTTTTTGGCAGACCCTCATGAAATCCACATTATAGTTGCTGTAATCTTGTTTAAAGTATCTGGAATCTCTTCACACCAGCATGTTCAAACACAGCTTCTCCTAACTCCAGTGGCCAGCCAAAGCTCTATCATATCTTGCAGAAGCTGTACCTTAAACTGGTGCCATTTACAGTGCCAACTATGATTGAAATATATCTCAAAGATGTTTCCTTTTTTCTACATTATTTTACTAAGTTGACCAATTCATACCAGCCAGAAATCACATGAAGAAGTGGCTTAAACCAAGCTACCTGTTAGCTAGAAGCCAGACCTAGCTTCTGGTGAAGATACAGCCACTGTTTCACAATGTTGGGTTAATTCGATCATCTGCAGACTTCCCACCACACCAACCAAATCTGGAGTTGAGTCCACAGGAACATCTAAGAGATTTGTGGAAAAGCACAGTAGAAAAGTTCCTAGCAACCTAACCTAGGACGTTCCTCTTCAACCACACACAGATGCATGGAAGTGACACACCAAGTAGGCATGGGAAAGATTGTTCAGAAGCAGTAGGAACACTAGTACACATCAGTCACCCAATATCCTACCTCCAGCTGCAGCCAATCTCTGATTCTTCAAAGAGAAGGGGAAAAAAAAGCAGAAATCGACCAACAAACCACCACACAAACAAGAGCAAAAACAGAAGCCAACTTTTTCATTTGAAAGGAAAAGTAAACGCTCCCTGCTTCCCATGGCAAGCTGAGGACCAAGTTAATGCAGTCTAAAATAACAAGATAGTTGAAATCCAGTATCTGTGGAAGTGGCATCTTTAACTTTCGCACATGCTGGACATACAAACAGCACAGGAAAGGATCCTAGGTGAACACAAGGCTAAAAGGGCTGCTTGTGGCCCTGTGTGACATCTTAGGGTTTTACCATGTTTCCTATGTATGACTCCCTTTCCTAGGGACATCTGGTCATTGCATGTAATTTTAAACAACCAATGCAATGTTCTGGTTACCCACAGAGATTCCATTGGAGGACACCCAAGCTTGTTCACATCACCACCACCTCTCTGATTCACACCTGCAGAAGAACGTCTGGACTTTTTGTTTTAAATCTCCTCATTTTTCCTTTTCCTCTCAGAGCACCTGCCAGGCCAGCCTGAGCACGGAAGTAAAAACAGCACACAGCTAACGCACAGATAGGAAATGCAACTGGTTTTGTCCCACTTCAGCTGTTCCTTTCACTTGCCCTTTTGATTGATTTTTTACCATTCCCATTTCTCCTATACTCTTTTCCTCTGCTGACTTTGGCCTTTTTTGAGGGAGAAGGATAGATGGAAAGAGTTTGGGGCAAGATCAGCCAAGCTGGGCTCGGGTTTGGTACCTCACTGCCCCGTTAGTTTGTGGCAGAGCCGGCAGTCCAGGCTCTGCAGGGTGCGGAGAGCCGCTGTCTCCCTGCCAAAGCTCTTCCCCTTGGGCTGGTGCTCGTTAGTGAGGCCCAGCTGGGCTCCGCTAACCTCAGGCCAGGTACCACAGGGCCAGCAGCGGCTTCGCTCTAGTCAGCCGCCCGGCTCGGCCTGCTGGCGGGGGGGGGGCGCCCGCCGGGGGGGCACGGTCAGGCCGCCAAGCGAGCAAGGAGAAGGAACCTACGCGTCACAGGCACAGGCGGCACCATTTCCCACACAGCACACTAATTGTGTGCGTTCTCCCCAAACACGCGGCTGCGGCCCAGAGGCACCTGTATCAGATGAGTCAGCGTCAATCCAGGAAGCTTGTAGGGTCTCGAGGAAGCGAAGGAAACCAATCACACCGGCACGAGGAAAACAAATAAGCTGAACAGGTGCCAAAAACAACGTGGCACTTCCAGTCACCCTGCAATTGATTTCCAGGGCAAGCTGGGAGGCAAATTCAAGGGTTTTCCTTTGGTTTCGTTTTGTGTTTTACCTGTCTCCCCCCTAAAGAGGATGTGGCAAAGGCCCAAGCACAGGTGAGAAAGGGCATTGCAGACTCAGCGCAGAGCAGGCCGGTGCACGCGGGATGGAGCCACCAGCGCTGCCCAAAGAGGTCGCTGGCTGTGGCCAGCGTTCACCAGCTGCGGGAGCCTCATGGCAACGGAGTGCAGCTAGAGGCGAGCCAGGGTCCAACTCATGCACACTGCAATGCCCTCATGGCCCCCGGAGTGCCACTGGTCTCCAGGCGTTAACACACTGGTTAATACCCACCGCCCAACCAGGGGGATCCCGCAGGGGAAAGGGGCGCACCTGGGGAGAGTGCGCACAGAGGAACAGCGACTCGCCGGGGAATTCTGCACACGCAGCATAACAGCAACCATGGCCACCAGCACGCCTGAAAGGGAGCTGCTGTGAGGCGTTAATGTGAGGCAATTTTGGAAAAGGAAAATAAAGAATAAAATACAAGATGCACTAATGATCACAGACTGAACAGGAATTACAACAGGCTACTGCCGTTTAGAGTGTTGACCTTTTTTTTTTTTTTCTTTTTTCTTTTCTTTTTTTGAAAATCCACTGTGAAGGACGGGCATACCACCTACTGCCTCATCCACCAGACGAAGGACTGAAGCTATTTCTGGCATTCGTTATGGTCCAGGTGGCCCATCTGGCCTGATTCACTTGGCCAGTTTTCCTTTCCATCTGGGAATTTTGACCCTCCTGCTTTCCAACTAATTGTATCACATTATCTCCTTTTTGTTCCCCACTTCCCTCTCTGCAAAAGGTTGCAAAAATCTCATGCGCTGTGTTAGAAAGTCTCAATTAACCTCTGACCTCGCTTCAGTGCCGGTGGCTTGGGTTACTTCTCACACCCAACCGTGGGCCCATTAACACGTTGTCGTAAAACAAAAACTGTTTTGACGGGCTGTAATTGCTGCTAAGTGCTGCCCAACAAAGGGGCTCTTGTGGCCGCGGGCGCTGCGCGGGGCCTCGGCCCCCTCTTGTATCTCTTTAAGCACTTGCGCGCGGGGCCTTCGCGGAGCTATGAGCTGATGGAGGAGCCACCGCGCTGCACCAAGCACCGGTGACGGCCCCCGCCGAGAGGGTTTCTGCCGCTCCCGCCGCAAATATAATTAGTTTATGTTAGCTGGAAAAGGTCGCAGGCCGCCAAAGGGCAGGGCCCTTTTTGTTTTTAGGCAAGATAGTGGAAGAATTGCTTGACGCTTGGATCTGCAGGTGCTTTATGGAGCTCATTTGGCACTGGCAGCCTGCAGCGAGAGCTGCTTGCCCTCGCTGGTGCTGGATTCCAAGTGACAGGCCTGATTTGCAGCAACAGCCGTGATCGTCCATTTGCGCCCCTCGTCCTTACAGTACCTGCGACCATGGGCACTCACCTTAGCTCGAGCCCCTCAAACACTCGCTCTCCTTCTTCCCAAAGGGCAGATCTCCATGGAGGGAGGATGGGGCAAGGGCAGCGACACGCAGCAGGTATTGACACGAGGCCTCAAGCACTAGGCTGGCCATCCTTCCTTCCTCCTTCCTGCCCAGGCCTCCCAGGCCACCACAAAAGTCTTCATGGGCAATGACGAAGCCACAGGGCATCCTGTAATGATTCATGTCAGCAAACACGCTCTTTTGGAGCGTGCTTCTTGTAGAGCAGGAAACTATTCCCAACCAACCTGTGATTCTAGGTACCATGTGAAGCATTTGGTGGGGGATGCAGAGAATATCAGCCCCAGGCCCACTCTCCAGTGAGCTGAAGGAACGACGGTGCCCGTTTCACCATGTGTTTATCGCAGAACTGCAAGTGCACATACATACCACAGTAAACACACCTGTGCTAGGAAGGAGACCCAGACTGAGCTTTTAGGAGCCCTCCTTGAGACAGAAATGAGGGTGTTGCTGGAAATTCAGGTCTCTGATACCCGTCAGTATTAGTGTTTCAAACTGCCGGGAATACATCCAGAAGATACGTCTTTTTGAAATGATACATCCCAGGTCTCCAAAAGTTAAATAGGCCTCAGTTTCCGCAGACTGGCCCGTGCAATGTCCTGGATGGTCATACCATGCGCAGACTGCTCTTAATGCAGAACTGTACGAGGGCTATGGGCCTTGTCTGCTTGTGAGCAGCACACAAGCAGCTGGGATCCATGCTGCCTTCCCACGGGGCCCCTGGGGAGCAATTCAGTCATTCCTAGAAGCTTTATCACAGCAGCCGCCCAGGCATCCTTACGGCCACCCAAGTTCTCTGTGTCACATCTCAGCTCGCAGCCATGTCGCACTCGAAAGCGTCTCTGCTGTGTGCTCCCACCGTCCCCTCAGCCAGCCAGCGCTCCTGCAGCTGCAGAGGCCTCTCCAGCTGGCAGCAGCAGGACCTCCTTCCACAAACAGAGATGAGCAGTGGGACACACATCACAAGGAATAAGGGAACTGATACAGGACATCTGATACTGTGCTTTGGAGGACACCTCCATAGCCTGGATGCGCAGCACCTGAGGATGCAGAGTATACCCCACTAGGCAGGTGAAATGGAAATACGGAGACTAGGCTCTAGATTTGCATTCCTCTCAAGGGACAATTTAATCTCATCACTAATTGTCCTACCCCACTAGGGACAGAAGAGACAGAATTTTCCCCCTTCTTTTGCAGCAGCCTTCTATGTATTAGAAGACCCTTGTTCCCTGACACCAACTTTCAGTCAGTCAGAAACTCCCTGCCACAGTGTCATCTTAGCCCTTTGTGTGAATGTGATGCTCCGCCACTATAACAAAATGAAAGCCACCTCACGCCTTTTATTTAATACCAAACATCCCCCCATTCCTTCAAGTTTCTAGTAAGCTGCTATCTTTCTTTCTTACTGTAAATAAACAGCTTCAAATATCAGCATTTCAAAGCAGCCTGCTCTTGGAAACACACTGAAATAGCTATTACAGAGAGTCTGGAATAGTTATTTGGGTCATTTTCCAGGCATAGACAAACCTTAATGTTTAACCTCATGATGCTGCCTGCAGTGGGTCATTGACCCAAAGTCTTCTGTGCCTGGAGGTATCACCTGGCCATTGGAAATGAGACCATCATAGCCAACACCCACACGACTTTTCCACATCAGTGTATGTTTCTGGTCTACTGCACTCAGTACTGGTTTATATCTCAATTAGTTGGCTCAGAAATCAAGTTTCTATGAACATCTAATCCCTGATTAATAATGCACAGATATTTCCAGTGTCAATTGGCACCTCTCCATTGATTTTCACAGAGCTAATTTAATTTATATCAGGTGAACATCTAGCCCATTTAGGAATGCGTTAACAGAAAACAAATGCCTTACCCTCGTCAGCAAATGCTGCATGAGATAGCACATGTATGATACACACCTTCTGAAAAATGCAGTCATGCCTGCAGTGTGTCCTAGGCACAATAACTGCGTAACTTTGGATGTTTTCAAGCAGGGTGGTTAGAAATTGTCAACACCTCTCATTCAAGGCCTGTGAAACATCTTAGATGCTTTCAAACTTGGTATGGCCTAAATAAGAGATGCCCAGATCTAGCAGGACACTTAAATGAGAGAAAATCAGGCCTCCAAGTTACTTTTGCAGTCAGAGGAGGAAGCCTCTGAAAGGAGACTTACACAGGTGAAAACTGGGTGCCTCAAGAGGCCACACAATCCACAGCAAAGTTAGGCTACTACTAGCCAAAAAGAAGCCCTGAGCACAAAAGTGAGGCTTGGGCAGGGAGCACAGCAGCAGCAACAAGATAAAAGCTGGGTACCCAACTGATCAGAAAGCAGCATAGCTGTTCCTGTTTTGAAAGGAATATTACATACCCAGGGAAACATATGATCCAAAATACAGACACAGAATAAAATGAAGTGCCCAGCAGGTGCACAGGTCTAGAAATGCCTGTTTTTTGAATCAGTGATTGAAGTTTAGCACCTGAAGTCCCACGTATCACCCCATCCACATATCATATCTTTGCATATATTATGTGATACCTTCCATCAGTATTTTGCCTTTGAAGCCTAAATCCTACCAGCTAAATATACACAGTTGCACCAGTCCTCCTCCTAAAGACCAGGATTTGTATTTGTGTAATTCCAGGAGGAATAAGCTCCTGAAAACAGGAGAAGATTAGTTCTGGGTGAATCCTGAGAAAATCTCTTTTCTTTCTGTTCCTCCATTTCTCTTCCCATGCTTTGTCTTTAGGGTGGGACAGATTTGTCCAAATGTAAATGTCTACATTGTGACCATCTCCTCCACTCCTCTCTGGGCAAGGCATCTAGACTCCTTTTGCAGTCAATGGAGAGAAAAGGCCATGATTTATCATAGCCCAGAACACAAGCCTAAAATGTTCCACCTCAAACACACTTCTCCATTGACTGCAAATGGCACCACTGAGATGCTGGTGAAACACATCCTATCCTACATTATTTATGTCCAGTACTTAGTGCTTACTGGGTCCTCATCTCAGTTGCAACTCCTACTGCAAAATATGCAGTTCACTCTTCACGTTAACAAGAGATACATGAAAATTAGCAGAGTCATTCTTTCAGAGAAAGTGCTATGCGTTTAACAGTTGGATCTAGCATTCTGTCAGCACTGCTACAATAGCTGTTCTTCAGCTGAAGTCAGAGAAATAACTGAAGTATACTCAACAACAAAATAGAATGGCAATTTAGAAACATTGGAAAAAAATCTCAAACTTAAATCAGTAACTTGCATTTGCTTTGTATATTGAAAAGTTCTTCACAGAGAGTTTTGGGTTTTTTTAGGTGTATGTTACAGATAATACTAGAATTACAAACTGCAATCTGTATGAACAGTGAAGGGAAGCTATGCATTAAATCCATTTTTATCTTTGAGGAACATCATGCTAATCTCTTTCCAAGGACGCAAACAGCACTGATAGCAGTACCATGAAGGAGAAGAGGTAAGTCAGTGATATCTGACTGTCATACCCCAAGCTTTGCATGTTTGCAGAATTTTCCTCTGTGCCTTTCACCCATGATTCACCACCATATTCCACTGAACTGATGAAGTAAAGCCTATAGCTATGGTGTTATCTTTAAGAAAGGAGTCAGACTCCTTTCTTAAACAATAGGAGAACAAATGGCAAGAGCACAAAAGAGTATTTGAATCTTCTGAACAGAGGATGATGCCTTCCAACACGCACTCCTTTCTGTGTGTGGAAAACTGAGATGCCAGTTAGAATAGGCCTGAATCACCAACATCCGCATAAAAAGACATCTGGAAATAGATGATATCATGCAGTGAAAAAGGATCAACAAATTCATTAGAGGAACAACATTTTCCCGGGAGCAAGGAAAAAAGGAAAAGAAATCCAATTGTACACAAAGTGGACTTCCAGTCCAGAGGTAAAACATATGGGAATGAGTAGTGGAGGCAGGAGGACAACTGTGATGCAAAGGATGTGGGGAATGTAAGCAAACTAATAATTGTGGGAAGATGAAACAAAGATGACTCAATTGTAAGGCAAATCATTTACTATTCTCCCCTCTCACCCCCCCAGCCAGTTACTCGTTATTTGATACAGATCCCAATTAAGCCGGCTCACAGTAGGTCAGGGAAGTGTATTGAGCAAGAACTGTGCTGCTAGAGATGCATGCAAGCTCTTGCAAAGAATGGCTCAGCCTCTGAAGCCCAGCTCTCAAGAATATCTCCTGTTGACATGGCTAGGCATTCATCTCATTTGCTTCACAAGCTTGCCTCCGTCTACAGGAGTATTCTCAAACATTCAGACTAAGTGACTTCCATGAAAATGTTTCAGAGTCAGGGAGCTTGAAGTTGTGTCCTTAATCCTCAAAGTGTAGTGTTTCACCTCTGTCACTTTTAATTCAGTGGCAACTACCAGGAGCTCTGCCTTTGGGAATATCAGGCTATCTTTACAGGTGACATCACATGGGACTTCAGAATTGCTCCAACTATTTGGAAACTGGTTGTCACATTGGCAACAATACTCAGAGAAATGCGACTGTGCTGAAGCACCCTGATGCAAGTGCTTGCCTTGGAAAAAAAAGTATATATATATATACATTTCCAGAATCAATTCAGTTCATTGATGCCCTGGATCAATCAATTCAATTCGCTTCAGAAGTGAAGAAAACTTCTGCTCTTATTCTAGAAGTTGTCACCCATCCCATTTCTAAGTCTGCTCACAGCATTTGACTTGGTGACCTCCTGCAGCAGCGAGATTGACAGAATAACTAACACACTGTGTGAAGCAGTACAGTAGAGCCTCGTTAATATTCCCCGTGCTAATCCACACACCTCATAATTCATACACACAGAAAACAGTGGCTCTTCTCGCTCCTCTGCTGAGATTTAATGGATTGCTTTAAGGAGATCTCATGTTGCTAAAAGTTCAGGAGTTCTACAGAACACACTCCAGATACTCCTATATGTGAAGGATAAACAGAAGTTGTCACAAAGTCTATTTGCACAACAATGAACTAAACTCATGGCTTTACAATCATTTTTCCAGTTGTTAAATTGAATTAATTATCAAAACATTACTGTTTTATGCTGTATTTTCTTTTTCATCTAACTAACTTTGGCTAGTAATTCAATTGAATAGCATCATTACATTGTGAAAGGAAGAAGTGACCTATTTCTAATATTTCCTCCCAGATCTGAAAGGCCTTAGGAAAATTCCTTTTAGAGACTTTTCTCCACTGCACAGTTAGCTCATGCTGTAACTTGAGTCACACCTCACACAAAAGTGGAATTCTTAGCTTAAATGGGTGGGCTTGTAAGCTTGTCTTGGACAGCCCAACAAGGCGTAGAGACAGACATTTCAGTAGTGACTAGATGAGTACCACTAATTCTCCAGTGTTTTCCCATAACTCCTGCTGGGAAGCAGAAAGGACAACAAAGTTTTCCTGGATCCATTATAAAACAGCCTGTAGAGCAGCTCAATATAGCTGTCTTTATGAACTGGGAGCCTGTGAATTAATTCTTTCATCAGGATTTTTAGGAGAACTGTTGCATCATTTCTGGGCCTAAGGGAAGTTCAGCCTATGTCCCCACAGCAAAATAAGCGGGCTACTTGACTACCAAGTCAAACAAATCCACATCCCTCCTATCCTCATGGCCAGAAACATGGAGAAGATCTTGCACAATCTCTTCTTTTTCACTTGCTGTCCCCAGCACAGCTAACCACAGATGTGGGGACCATGTCCAGAGTCCACAGAAGTCAAGGGGAAGATCCTTCTCAAATGTAATGGAGCAAAAACAAGCAGGCCCTTCATGCTACATCTATCAGAACACACAATTCAAAATTCTCACCAACTGCATGCATCAGTTCGTAATTCTTTTTTTTTTTTTTCTCAAAGGATCCAAGAAATTTAGAACTCATTTGGGCACAAGAGAAATTCTGGGTATTTCTGTCAATGCTCCTGTGCATTACCAGGCTCTGCTGAAATGAACTTTTCCTGCTGTTTATGGCAATAACATCTGTTCTATTGGCTGCCCTCACTTACCATGACTAAACTTACACTTACAAGTGCTTGCTTAAAAAACAAGGAAGCCAAAAACTTGAAACTCCAATTTTAGTAATTAAAAGATGTATTTGAAAACAAAACAAAAAAAACCCACAGCATTTTTCTGACATCATGTTAACCTTGTACGTTACAGAAACACACTCATGCTAAGACTAATTTGGCATTGGGGCCAAGTGCCTCAGTTCCCCAGTGTACTCAAATCAGTTATGGTTATTTCACTCAATTTCATCTCTTGCTGCCACTAACAGACAATAGCAAATATTCCAATCTCCTAAAATATTAATAATATTAAAATAACACTACTGACCCCAAAATGCTCTCCTATCAGCCATTCTTTTGCCGGAAAGAGCTCTTTCTAGGGGCCCAACTAACTGACACCAGAACCAGTCTGATGTCCCCTTTTAAGCTTATATATTAGGGACCTCCTAAAAGCAATCTGGAAACTCAAGGGAGCTTTGTCCTGTTCCACTGGTTAACCTTTTACTGGAGTCACTAAGGTCAGAAGAAGAGAGCTCCTCTACAGCAAGCTCTGTTGCTTTGACCTTGGTGGATGATATTGTTTGGCTTTCATTTAAAAACCAAATAAATACATGAAAACTATCACAAACCCCCCCCCCCCCCCAAATTCACTTCTGTTTCTTTCTGGGTATTGAAGGCCTTCCCTTTTGGGAGGAGAGAAGGATGAGCGGAGAGGCTGGGGAAGAAGGAATGAACACTTTCTGTTAGCCAGCCAAAAGCACTCTCACAGAAACATTGCCTTTGTCAGAAAGTTATATTGCTTTAAGAGAAAAGAGAGGAAAAATGATAGACAGCATCTACTTACACAGCTCTCAGCACCAAAATTCAACATTTGTTGACTCTCGAGTAGATTTTATCTGAAGTCTAGACAATAGTCACTTGCTTATTGCTGCTGTCACCCTCCCAATCTCCCGTAGTTGCCCTTGAACAAAGCAGGGGATGCTCTGAAAAGCTGACGGTCTCCAGGTTGGCTCCTCAGCCCCAGGGCAAGCAGTGTGGCCACTCCAGAGCAAAACAGTCAGCTCAGGGGCTTCAAAGGGCTTTTTTTGTCTAGCTTCCCAGGGCAGCAGTAGCACTTGTGCTCCTGTACATGGTGGAAAGGCAGCAGAGACGACCAGCCCTTCCTCCTGTGGTTAGTACCCTGCCCTTGCCTTTTCATGCAGAAATTTCTGTGCAGCCCTCCAAATTATGCTCACCCTTCTAGTGATCTACTGCATACAAGTTGCTCTAAGGTTTGATTTCTTCCTTAGAGGTGTTAACTTGTGTCAAAATCAGGCCTGGACTTTTCCTTAGGAAGAAAAAAAAATGTTTCTCGAGTCTACATTTCCTTCCTTATTGCCTTCTTTAGACCTAACTGAAGATCCAGCCAGGGCCCAGGGGGGCCCTGTGGAGGAGCCCAGGGCAGGGGCAGACACGAGCTCTGCACCCGGGCACTGCTCTGGTCGCTGGTTTGTCCCCTTCCCTTCCCTCGCTACTGCACCGGCTACAAAGCCAGCGAGTTCCTCAGGGCTCAACATGCACCTCGGCAGTTGCATTTACACGTGGCTGACCCTAGAGACAGGAGAAAGGGGTGACCCAGCTCCCCGCCTTTAAGTGTCACAGTGTGCTCTGCTTTGGCACTCCTCGGGGCTGCCTCCGAGTCATTCACAAGGTGTGAAGCAGAGTTTTATACCTTGAGGCGCGTATATTCATCAGTCATCGCCTATTATCTGTGGATTAATAAACCTATTAATCCTTCCTCTGCCTTTAGACAAACCTCCCTCCCTAATCTTACTCCCTCAAGTAAAACACAGAGCAATTCTGAACTCTTACTACTGTCACAAACCCCATGAATCCAGTTTACATGGCTGGCAGAAACAGAGCCAAATTGAGGATTGTGTCTGAAGGATTCAGGAGAACTTACATTCGTGCCTATGGGGAACAGGAACCAGGAGATCTCCTAGAGCTTCCTGATTTGCACTAAAACAATAAAAGCAACTAGCCCTCACATTAGCAGGCAGCCCCCTTCAGCTACATGCAGAAGTTATGTTGGGGTAGATCTCTGCCTGCTGGCCTGTCTGCACCTACTTACCCAAAGGTACCTGGCACTGCTCTGCAGCCTGGCTCCATCTGCAGCCACTGCGAGCAGGAGCTATAGCAGCTTTGCTCCACCGATGCCAATTTTATTTTTATACAAGCTTTTTTTGTTTAGAAAAAGCTTTTGATAGCAAGGCCATGGGTCCAATGGCATTAGTCAACCTAGAGGGTCTAACATGACCACCCAGAAAAAGGCAAAAGTCACAACCATTAAAGGCAGCTGCATCTGCCTCTGCACTCACTGAGTTAGCCTTACTTCTCAGAACACGACCGTTTATTTCCTTAATTTGTTCTTTGAAAGCTATTCCCCTTGAAGGACACCGCATATACACACAGATAATTAATAATGTATTATGACACTCTGAATTTCACGAATTAATGCTGCTGTGATCCTACCTATTATAAGCTGCCAACATGGTTTGGGGCCTTGCTGTCATATTTTTGGTCCAACTGAAAGCAAGAATTTTAACTTACACTGCAATTTCATATAATAAAGGTTGAACTCAAAAACATTTTTTTCAACAGTGACAATATTTTTTAAAGTCAGCTCAAAAGCTTTTATTTTTAGTATTTATAAAGGAAATGATTTCTAGTTTTTCTTGGGAAATTAGGTTTGTACACCTACCTACAACATAATTTGCTTCTATTTTTTCAATACCTATAAATTGGATTTGACATGTCTTCCTTTATTATGTTTCTAAATTTGTCCTCAAGAAAATGTGTGCTTGTTTAAAATAATTTAACATGGTGATTCCAAACCATTGAGGCTGCCAGGGCAGAATTTTGAACTTTACGTTCCCGAGAAATGTGTGGCCTTGACCTTGCCAAAAATTCTGTTTTATGTTTAAATGGTCACAGATTTAATAATGGGCTGCAAAAAAAGACTTGCCTTTAACTACATCCTTTGCTTTCCCTCTAGTTAACAAAACACTTATGTCTGTACTAGATGCTGTAAGAATTGAATTGGTTATCTAGGATAATCTGTACGCATTAGCAAATGGTGTCCCACTAGGTCAATACAGAAATTAATTGTGGGATTCTTGTCAAATTTGCATTGTTTCCTGGCGCAGTTGCAAGCCACTCAATTAGACACCTTTCAAGGCCTTTTGCTGGTCTAAACGTAGCTAATTGCTCTAGTTCTCCATGGGGATGATTCATCTCCCAGATGTCTCCGACCTCTCAGCAGCTCAGCTAATATCAATACACGCATCCAATGGACGGATATTCCTGTGAACAGGATATTTTCACTCCCGCCTCCCTCCCATATGATTAATCCCAAACAAGGAAGGTCTCCTGAACCAAGCTCTCGGCACGGCAGCTCCTTCACGTTAGCGGCCTTCCCACACGCGGGGCAGCGGGCACGAACGCCGCCTCTTTGTGCGCGCTCTCCAGGTGCACTGCTAGTCACACTGGAGCTTGACAGCCGAGCAAAACAGCTCTGATTTGCCGGGCTCCTCTCCGGTATTCTTTTCTCTTCCGACGCTTTCTCATTTGCCCGTATATCAGTGGCAGGGCCAGCCAAATTGGAAATGAATGAAGCACAAAGACAGGCTGCAGTTTCCACAGTGACAGTCTCTGGGAAAACAGTGTGCTGTTTGCGTTTTTCTATGGAGTCCTCAAAGGTCACTGGTAGCACTTGTAACTGTGCGTCTCCAGAGGGAAAGACCAAAGCATCTGGTCCACTGGTTAGCAGCTTTCAAGGGGAAATCATCGCTAGCTGTTGCTCAAGAGTTGTGGGGGCGGGGGAAGAAACGGCCTTGAAAGCTCTTCCCCTATCTCCGTTGCGTATTCCTGGATTCAAGAGGAGAGGAAAGACGGAGAAGGAGCCAGCTTCGCAACTCTAACCCCTTGGGCAGGATGCAGAATTGTACAAGAGAAATGTGTTTCCAGCCTTAGCGGGTGGCAGCAACACGACACCTCAGCGCGATGTCGATGTCGTGCAGCACCATGGGCTGTGTCGCGTATCAGCCGGGCTGCCTGCAAGGAGCACGTACTCACCTGCCATGCACAGAGCCAGCCACCGGATGTCTTCATTGCTCCATGCCAATACTCCTGTAAAAGCCTTTCCCTGGGAGTGGAAAATCGGGTGTCTAAAGGGTGGCGATGCACAAAATGGCACCTGGAAGGCAAGAGCTCGGCTCCTTCAGCAACGCAGCTGTGCTTGGGAGGCATCAACGTGCAGTGTTATGGGCACTGGCTGCAAGAGGGCTCTTCAGCACAGCACCAGCTGCCCAGGAGGCCTTCATTGGTGAGACTGGTTGGCTCTCCACGCCTCAGCTTCTTGTTAGGAAACTGGGATGCCAAACACGTACAATGCTTGTGACACAGCGTGAAGAAAGAACTTTGAAATGCTAAGGTGCCTCCTCCAGAACTGCAAGGCAGTAACCACTACGGCACAGTTCCCTGGTTTGTGTCTTTCCCTGCCTTTTCCTGGATGGTAACACTGCAGCACCACAAGCACTCTGAACACCCTTGAGAAGGGGTTCTCACTCTCAGCTCTTGATGTTTACATCGCCTTTTCCTGGATGGTAACACTGCAGCGCCACAAGCACTATGAAGGAGAAGCTCTGAACACCCTTGAGAAGGGATTCTCACCCTCAGCTCTTGACATTTACATCCAACGTGAGAAGAAAATAAGTGAATCAAAGTGAATTCCATATTCATATATGTATCCACACACATACACAAAGAGAGTCACTAATAGTAGTGGTAACACAGCAGTAGGCACTGGCCAGCACCAAGCTGGACAACAGCACTGAAAATGCAGGGTGAAAAAACTGTACCTGCTCTTTCCTCGGAGTGTCTGCCACTTGATTTCCCTCAATTTCTTCTATGCTTTTTCTCTACTAATAATCCTTCCTTCTGTGTTTTTCCTTGTTTACCCCGTTTCTTTTTCCTCTTCCCAGGATTTGCAGTTCTAGATCACTCTCTTCATACTCTCTCCTCTTCCCAGGATGGGATCAGTGGTAGGTTCAGAGCTCCCAGAAATTCCTTCAGGAATCCTGAGTGCTGTGTGACACAGCAGGAAGCTTCTTTCAGCTGGACACTCACGCTCATGGACACCTGCCTTTGAGATGGCCCACGTGTCTCGGCACCATTGCCAGGGCTGGGCATTTTAAGCAATTTTGTCTTTCCTCATCAAAAGCTCTTCATATGGCAATAATCACATACCTGTTTAAGTGCTTTCATATCCTTTGGTCTGCGTATGAAATAGTAGTGATGCAAGGCCCGGCCAAGTCGGTGGAAAGTTTCTTGGTGAATTCACCAGCCGTTGGATGAACTCCACATTGTGGGAGACTTTAGCTCTCACACCATTAAAAACCAGAACTTACTTTAGGTCAGTTACACTGTTACTAACTCTTTTGTTATCTCCATTTCATTCATGCAGAAAAAGGTAAAAACAACAAAGGTAAAATCCCAACCACATTTCTAGTATTTTCCATATCATGCTGTGCAAGTTTCCATGATCATTTCCCTAGTGCAAGGAATTAATTAATCAACTCAGATACTTTTCCACAGCGAGTGCTGTCATCGAGTTTTGTGGCAAGGTCACGAGCCACTGCCTAGCACAGGAACCATGTCCATTTCTAAACCAGCTCGAGCAAAAATAACAACTTCAGTGCAATTCTGCCTGCCACCCCCTGGAAATAATTCTATCGGTAGAACAGATAGTACAGTAACTCCTCATTTTATTTTCAATATATTTTTCCAATTATTTCACTAGAACTGGCTAATGACCCTCTTGTATTTGCTTACAGTATTTCACTGTCAGGCTTTCACGGATTTTCTCTCTCTTTGGATTACAATTCAGATCAGACTTTGGCATATTTTTATTTTCAGAATAAGTAAATAATAGTTGAATCTTTTGTTTTATCTTGTTTCTAAAGAATAAAGCTAATGAAAAGTAGGTCAAGCTGAACCCTGTTTTCCCAGGCATTATTCTTGAAAAGTGTTAGCACCTTGTATCCCTATTCTTCTCTTAGCACTGCTGTGTTTACAAGCTTTCTAAGCATGCATTCACATGCCAATTATGCCAAACAGACTGACTAGCTCACACATCAGAGATGAATCCCGAATTCGAGCAAGTAGCTCTTTGGGGCATTTATTTAAAAATAAATAAATAAATAACACCCAGACTCACAACTTCATATTTCTTTCTGGCTTCTTTCCAGACTACATCTTAAGCATTGAATAGGACTAATGCAGAATACATACACAAGAGTCTATTATTCTGCTGCTGCTAGGGGAATTTAATGCCAGAGAAATAAATGCAATGCATGTAAGCAAACAACAGCCCCTTATAGCCACGCTTTGCAGTCGAAGGTGACAAGGAGGTGTTTTGCGAGGCCCACGGTTGCAATCCCTGTTAAAATAGGCAGTGTCCCGGGTCCTTCTCCACACGGGCACAGGAGCTGTGCCCCAGCTCACCACAGCGCGCAGTTCAGCGCTTGCTTTTGGTTTGTGCACGATCGGCAAACTCATTAACACGAGCAAATCCTCAGCTGCAAACCGCTCTGTGCAGCACCGTGCCCTGCGTCCTGCCTCGGTGCTCCGGCCTCCAGCGAGGCAGGGCTTCCTCGGGAGCACCGGCTCGAGGCAGAGCAGCGCTCCCCTTCCCACTCTGAAGTGCATGGCAGATAGCAAACAGGTGCCGGCAATAAGCATGTGGGCACAGAGGGCGCTGCGGGCAGCCCCAGTGCAGCAGGCTATTTTATTTTTTGGTAGCATCGCTTTGCTTAGGTGGCGTTTCCTTGTGTGAGGAAAGGCTGCTCTTTCCATTGGGTAATTTTGGGGTTTGGAAGGCAGGATCTGGCTGACAGAGCCATTTTTCTCAGCCCAAGTCCGCCGCAGCTCAACAGGTGACCTAAGTTAATTTGCAGAACAAGCACGGCTGGGTAATCTGGAAAGGGGAAAGGGAGAGTAGCTGTCTGGAAATTACCAATCCACAGCCAGCTCAAGATCCAAGCTCTGACAGCAGACCCCAGTGCAGGGCTATTAACCATTCTGTGCATTCAAAACCAATATATGAGCCCTGCAGCTTGGATATGCACCTGCGCTTAGATATAAGCCATCCAGTAAAGACATAAACATACATCATCTTCCACCTCTCCGCTTTCCCCTGGCTTTCTTCCTTTCCTCCATGTCTGACAGTTTATGTTAACAAAGAGCCAAAAGTCACAATAGTCCAAGATGAAAATGTGTTTCTGTAACTAGTGCTTGATGCACAGCCTAAAGGCACAGAGCGATGCGAACACCCAGAGCCAGGTAATGCACAGAGGCCAGGCTGTGCCAGCAGCCTTGGTGAAGCAATCCCTCCTTACGAACAGGAGGAACCTTGGAAACCTGTGTGAAGGTCTGTTCTTCCCTATGGAATTGCATAGTCTGCTAAATGGGGCTGACACTCATCTACTGACCAACTTAAAGAACCCCTGTAGCTTGAAATGCTCAGGGTTGGCTTGGAGGAACTATATATACTATTCTGAAGAGGAAGCTTACGCCTTGATATTCACATTGGCCACAAGAAAGCTGGGGGAAACCTGAGCTAGACATGAAATCCCTGATTTTTTAAATAAATAAATGAAGCCATACTCTGATTCTGTAAAGGCTGAAAAAGGAGAGGAATGAAAAGAATGAGCTAGAAAACCGCCACCCTGGTCGAAATCGCTAATGATACTTTTGCTCCGGTGATATGAGGCAAAGTAGAAGCTGCTTGAGAATTTTGCCCAAAGCCTGAACCAAAAAAGTGTGACTGCCAAAGGGGGAAAGGGGAGGCTTAAATACGAATCTGCAAACTCATTCCTCACAATATAAAAAGTCTGTATAACTAAGGAGCTGGCAGCAGCCTGCAGTGCTTTTCAACTCTAGGTCACTGGTTTGAATCCAACCCTAGTGGTAATGACCACTGCCATCTGGCAGCTGCTGCAGGGCTCATGGGAAACCAGCTATCATTGCCAGCCTGGGTCTTAGTGGACAGGTATGAACATCCCCGAAACGACAGCCAACTACCCTACTTTCATCTTGGTTGGGCACTTGGATTGAAATGTTTTTGAGATGCTGCAGGATCCAGATGCACCAAGAAAAAGGCATCTGAAGAAGCCTGCACCACTTCAGTCTGCTAAGCTGCAATACAAACGAATAAAGCTGGTCAGCTTCTCATTTGGCACAGGCTCCACATACTGGATCCACATATAAAAGACTCAAAACCAAAAATTTTTATCACTGCAAGAAAAAGGATCAAAACAGTGCATTTTTAACCTGGCTAAAGTGATGAGCCTCTCAAAAGCAAAATTGCAGGAAAACTTAACATATAATTGATAGTAACATGGTTATTATCCAGCCTGGTTTGATATTTTCCTTATTCATGTCAATTGAGCCGGACTATTTTTTTTTCCATTCTGTAGTAATTTTTTCTTTTATGAAAGGTAATTACATTTCCACAAACGTCATGTCTACAGAAGGAGCGTGCCAGAAGGCTATTAGAATAGTACTTGTCTTGCTGCCGTGCCAGATACTGTATGCCTTGATTTTCTGAAGATCATGAGGTGTCTCATTTTGCCCAATTCTCCCAGCCTCAGTGAAGGCACACGTGTAGATCTCAACACTGCCAATTTCCAAAGGTGTCACTTCGTAAGATCACCACGTTTAGGTCACTTCCATTACAAGCAAGATGCAATTCACCTACGTTATTAGGCACCACCAGAAAAATAGTATTAAAAGTATGAGAATAAGTATTTCCAAAGCAGATTACTCAGAGCTGCTGCAGTCATCTGAAAGTCGGGGCTGCACAAATATTAGAATACATAGTAAGAGTTTCCCCATTCCTGGATTCCTGTGGAACAAATCTGGAAATTTGCCCTGCCTTTTTCATTACAATGTTTTCACTATCTTCTACCACCTGTCACATTAGTAAGCTACCAGAAATGAAAGACTAAGTCATCTTCAGGTAAACTTTGTTATTCTTTATTAATGCTCTATAAATCAGTCCTGTTATAAATCAAGGAATGTTCATTAATCAATTCTTAAAAAATATTTTATTTGGCTAAGTGTGTCAAATCGTGAAAGCAACGAAGAAAAAATCAAAACCATGTGCGACAAGCGAGTTCACAACTGCATGCGTACGTCAACAAAGGCTCATAACTGCACAAACAATTACCATATATCACATTCACTTTCATTACATAAAACCACGCTGAAAACCAGTAGAACTACCCTTATAAAACACACATGTTTTCTAATATATTTATGTATGCAGGACAGCATTTTGCACTCCGTTAGCTGCAAACTTGGGTTGCGTATGTGTCAATGCAGGCAGAACTTCCCCGCCAGCTTTCCACACACAGATACTCCAGGAGATGCTGGGCAAAAGCCCCCTCTGTAGTAGCTGGAATGATGGAACAATCTTATCACTCGTTAAAAAGACTGTCTTGCTGAGTGATGGAAGCAGATGACTAAAGATGAAGGATACTCAGACTATAACCTTAGATGGTTACTATCTAGTTATTTAATCTTCTAGATACCACTTAGAACAAAGTATTTAAACCTGGCTGAGACCGGATCATCAATTAGTGCGAACGCATGTGTTCACTGTTTAAAGAACATGCAGCCTGAACTGTGTATTTACCTGCAACCAGCTGGGGCCCAGCTTTCTTTAACTCTGTCTACATGTGGGAGAAATCAGCAATAAAAAGTTGTGCCAATAATATGACATGAGTAAACACTCCCAGACAGCAAACAACTTAAAAAACAGCAAAATTGCCTATCAGTTCCCTAAGCAAAACAACCCTGCCAGTGAGAGAGTGATTCAGCTGGTGTCCCTGCCTGTGCAAGCTCCAGCACACCAGAAAAAAAAAATTAAAGGAGAAATTGTCATTATCTGTTGTATACAGGTATATGACATAGAGACACATCTTAAGCAGATGTGGCTCAGGAGCTAGGTCAACAGAAAAGCACAGTCACTTCCCTAGATGACAGGAAACCATGTGAACTATGCACGTTTAAAGCTCCAGCTTGACCCCATTTACAGGTCAGTTTTCTTGTTTTTCCACGTTTCCATGTATTGATACTTATATTACAATAGTTCACAGAGGCCCTAAGTAATAGCATGCTCCTATCATGAAAAAAGCAAATACAACAAAATGTTACAGGTCAGTTTTCTTGTTTTTCCACATTTCCATGTATTGATACTTATATCACAATAGTTCACAGAGGCCCTAAGTGATAGCATGCTCCTATCATGGTACCTAATAGGCACCATGAAAAAAGCGAATACAACAAAATAAAACATATTGAGAGAGTCTGCAGAGAGCTGGCAATTGAAGGAGAGAAGACAGGGAGGGGAAAAAAAAAAAAAAAAAGTATAGCATACTCATTTTGCTGCAGGTGCATTAACAAATTTAGCCCTGCTTAACACAGCACATAAGCTGGTCAGTGCCTCCCTGAAAGGAGGCACACAAATATAGCTGGACCCAATAAATAAATAAATGTTTAGGTAAAAAAGTCCAACCAAGTGATCTACAAAATACATACAGTGGAAGTCAGTAGGTTTTAAATGGCATTTACCTGTAAAACTAAGTACCTGGAGTTGCGGGCACAGGGGAAAACAGAAGTGCTGCTATCCCTTGGGGAGCTAACCTGAGGATCTCCAGGTTACAGAGGGAAAATGGGGATTTGAACCGCGTCAAGCGCAGAAGGACCTCGCAGCCAACTCTGCTACTTTCTGTATGCAGAGAAACGTTTCAGGAGCAGCAGACACTCATTCTGGACCCACTTTCAGCTTTCAGCAGAGGCCTCTCTCTGTCTTTGTGCTTAACTTGCATGGAGTTACCAGATCAGGTCTCTAGCAGGACTCCAGCACGAGCCCCACACACATTCCAAGACAAAATACCACATTCAAGTCACCAGGGTGAGAACAAAAGCTAGGGAAGTCCAATGAACACCACCAACAAAATATCTGAAATCACACTAGCTCTCATAGTTAACACTTCCTCTCTTTGCCTGTATAACAACAGAGCAAGAGAACTTAGCAGGGAGAAGGGAAGAAAAAAAGACAGGAGGAAGCATAGAGAGTATGGTGCTGCCTTGTCAGCTTCTGGGATTTCTTTACAGGATTTGGGCAGAGCTGTGCAATGGCAAGATAGGGGCATCATCCTCCAGAGCACAATTCTCATAATGTTCCTCCCGCTGGACACACTCACTCTAGTCAGGACTCTTGTCCCTTCCAAATCATGACATTTGACTTTTTTTTTTTTTTAAATGAATGTTATTTGTAGTGTCCAGTGACTCTGTTAGAATTACAGTAAGGAGCAAAAAGCATTCCTGACTATTGCGAGGAGCAAGCCCCCACCACAAAGCTCAGAAGGCGGAGGGAAACGGGGAAAAAGAGAACCTTCTCCAAATAATTACTTCTAAAACCACCTCAGGATTTGTCGGCCAGGCTCTCAGGGTTGCTGGGGCCTGATCCATGACACTGGAAAGCCTGAGGCAGATTCCATAAACCAGGCAAAGCTCTTGCCAATACAAAGGGCTCATATCCACGTGCACCATCCTGAGCCCGTGGGCTGGCCTGGTTTTGCAAGCTTTTCATCTCTAAGGTTTACACGTTAATGGTTATCAAATGGGTGGCTGTTTATTTTATAAAGGAAAACCTACCCCGTGGAGCTGGTAGTTTAAGTACTTTAAATAAACATTATCTACAAACTCTGAAATGGTGCATTTACAGGGGCTTTTATAATGGGCTCATTTACATTCAGATTTGTAGGAAAAAAATAAATACGACACAGGATGATTTAAAACTTGTCATCAAGGGAGCACGATCTCTGCTCTTAGCACCTGATGCCTGTAATTGTAGTAGCCTATCACATTGTCAGCATCAAAAACTGCTTGGGCAGGATCTTAATCAGAGACAAGCACCAATTCAATGAATTGGATTCATTTGGACTTGCTGCACAAACCGCGGATTGTGCAAAGGCCCCTCTGCACCTGCGGGACGAGGCTCAGCGAGGAGGAAAGGCCCTTGACGGGCCGTGAAAACAAATGCCGCCCCTCCGCCCGTCCCGCTGCACATCGCACCCGTCTGCTGATGAGCTGCATTGATTCTGTGAAGTGTTCCATGAAATACGCCCTCGGAGAGGCGGAAAACACCCTCAGAGGGGACAACCACTGTGAAAGCCACAGACCGGCCTTTGTGCGCAAGCAGCCAAAGCTCCTCTCTGCTCTGCCCTCCGAAGGGCGGCCTCGGCCGGGAGCACACGCCACAGGGTGGAAGGAGCTGGGCTGCTCAGGAGAAGCAGTGGCTCCTCTGATCCCTTTGCTTGCTGGCCCACCTCTCTACCTGTACGCTGAAGCTGAAGAACCAAAGTTGCTCCTTCAAGGCAGGCAGAGCTTTATCCCCCGTCAGGAAACCTGCTACGGCCTGGACATGCCAAACGGCCACCGCTGCCGTGGCCAACGCACATCCCGGCTGCAGAGTGTGGTGAAAGAGCAGAGCTCTTTCCTTCCAATAGCTCTAAGATAAAACAAGGAGCTGTTTCAAGACACATGCAGTTGAAAATAATGCATTTTTTTCAGTACTTCCCCTTTCTGCTTTTCCACATTTTTTATCTAAATTGTCTAAAGGGAAGCTAAAGAAAAAAGGATGTAAAAATTCACAATAAAATGAGAAAAAGACAAAAAAGAAGATCTCCAAAGGATGTCAATAAACAGCCTATGCACAGGCAGCTTGCAAACAGTTTGACCTCTCTGCCCGTCTCTGCTTCCTCATTCCCAGAGCTGCCATCTGTGCATTCTTCTCCAGGCACTTCAAGCACCTACTGTGAATAGAGATTTTGAACTTGACTTTCTTTCCCTCCTGTGCAAAACTGGACTTAGAGGAAAATGCCTGTTTTCCTTGGACACAGTGATTACTTCTTTCCCCCTACTCACAAAGCTAATTTGGGAAATTTTTACCTGAATGATTTTGTTTGCCCAAACTGGGTGGGGAAAAAAAAAAAGACAAGAGAAGGCAAGGGAGAAGTCCTGCAGATGAATATTTTAGAGTAAAGTATTGGAAATGTTGAGATGAAGAGTGTGATAAACACTGCAAATTACAATGAAAACATAACAGCTACACAGGTTGATGAATGCCTCTCTTCTTGAGGAAGGGAGAGGGCTTTTCCTCCACTGCCTGCTGAGAACTTGGGATCAGACGTGACCCAGTGGTCAGTCCATGGGACAAGCTGGTCCTACTACAGGTGGCTGGCTTACACGAAGTTCTCAGTCCTGGACTAAAAGCTGGAGTTTTTGTTACAGTGTGGTATTCTTCACTTTGAAGATGTTGAGCAATTAAAACTAATCCGTGACTTTCATTAGCAAAAATATTTTTGAAGAAATCTCTGTTCTTTCCC
>NW_010584452.1:188200-198880 GCF_000705375.1 Tinamus guttatus | reverse complement strand
CCTGCTGAAGTCAAATGCATTTTTCCAGACAGCTTATCACTGAATCCTCACTGAATGATTAGATGAAATTAATGGAGACATTCACTACTTTATTCCTCCAACCCTACCTGAAGAGAGCCTGAATCACAAGCCAGCTCTCCATTCCACAAACAAAAACAAACAAACAAAAAATTGCTTTCAACCCAGAAGCAAAAAGACCAACTCAGCAGTCACTGAGCAGTCCTCAGCTCCCTGCAGTGAATAGTAACCATCCCACCGACTTCAATAAGAGCAAAACTACTTCCCTCCAGCGCTTTTCTGTCGCCAGGCATGCACATATGAGAGAGAGAAAAAAAAGGTTCAGTCTGGAACACGTAGTCAACAGACCTACTCTGAAACTAACTTTTACTTAAGGCTAGAAAATATCAAGGGCCTGAAGCTACTTGTACCTGAAGGCAGGAAGCAGGTAGCACTGGGACGTGTTTCCCCAGGCCTGGGGCAGCTGCGCAGGCCGAGGGCAGTTCTCAGCTCTCACGGTACATCTGGGCAGCACTGGCTCATCTGATGTTCCCTGGTGTCACCCTGGTGGGCAGGAGTTGAGCCTGTTCACAGATTAATCATATTTGCGCTTAACATAAAATTCCATTAGTAAGTTTTTTTTATTACTATTTTACCTTCGTGGCTCCTGAAGATTTTCTGCATACTTTCCTTCGCAACTAATGAACGTGCTTTTGGAAGGAGACTGCAAATATAGTTAGGACATAATGAACCATAAGAGGTAAAAGACAGGCAGTGGCTAGGAGATGGGAAGAAAGGGAATTCAAGCAATCCAGCATCCAAGCCAAAGACTCATTGAATTCAGGAGACTTCAGAAAAAAAAACTTGTGCCAAGTGTAGCCATAATACAAGATAAAGGGGCAGGACCGCTCCTTTTCTTTTGTCTTTATGTTAAAAGGAAAGCGGACACAGGAAAAATGAGTAGGAGCAACTGAATGTATATTGAACAGCCCTTGAAAGAGGTTCAAGGAATGCAGCGATGATGGAAAGAAGAAAAACAGCATTGGCTGAACAAGAGGGAATCAGTACCCATCAAAATGGGATGGAGGAGGTTTCCCTTGGTAGCTAAGCCCCATGCTAGAGCAATCTGCCAGGGACGCTGCTGGTGGAGGCCAAGCTGTCCTTCAGGATGCTCTGCAAACTCTCTGACTACTGCACGCTCGGCAGTGCTGGGGGCACAGAGATCAACTTCACCCCAACTCCAGTCCAAGGTAGGAAGAGACTGGCCTCTTTTTAGCCTTTTATCTATGCATAAATAAAATGAAATCGTGTTCCCCTGCTGGCCTTTCCAAGTATCAGTTCTAGAAAAGCCATCCTGAAACAAACACTGACAGCAATGTTTATTCCTCATGGGAAAAAAAAAAAAAAGAGAAAAATTCAATTGGAAAGAAACTTTAAAAACCAGCTTCAAACACCCAGGCTAGAGATGCTTAGGAAACATTCTTCTCTCTACCGCCCATAAAATGCATGTACAGACATAGTCATCATCAGTATTTTTCATTTTGACAAAAGAAAAAAAAGTTCATGTTAACATTGAAAAAACTTGAGGGTTTTGGAAGTTTTTCAATAAAATGCACCTAATCTTAAAAGGGAAAAATTGGCTGCAGACTACATCATGAAGGAAAGTAAGTGGGGTCGGGGTTCCCCCAACCTGCTACAGCGACCTGCTGCACTGTGCAAACCACCAGAACCTGCTCCATTCGCCGTCCACCTGCATCCTCCGCACAGGACTTGCTTCCTCCATCACACCCGCCCTTCAGATATGGAAATAATAAAGGAGAAATGAGACACTGCTATTGTTTCCTAAACTATACCAGCTTCTTGTGGATTTATTGTCAAGATCTACTTTTTGGCAGGGATAACGAGAAAGGCCAAACTGGAACACAGCTGCAGGTGTGCAGCTACAATCCACTCTGCTCCTTTGTGTGGAGATGAATGAAAACATGAGTGCCTAACTCTGCCTAACAGGCTAGAGGCTCTTTTATCTCTCCTTGAGGGATGCTGGCGGGGAGCTGCTCAGCTGTTGCTCTGTTGCATACATTTGGTCCTGCTGGCTTCATGGCCAGGAAGCTTTATATTACAGCTGAGTGCAAAGTCTAGTGTTTGCTCTTTCAGTTTGCGTGCATCTTTGCAGATGGTGTTGGAAAAGTACATGAGTACAAACTGATCTGAAATCAAAGTCGACTCAGCACTAAAACGTGACTAGAATGAGGTTTTGGTATTTTCATTACTGCAAGAATTCAGGCAAGAGAGGGGCGCGCTCTGCGATCCAACAGCACAAGTGCTGTGAGGTGTGCGCAGGGGTCCGGACCCTTTCACAGGAGTTGTCACCGATCCAGAATCTACCCTGTTTTATACCATTCCTTTAAGCTCACAGCTCACTTTTTGCCTTAGAGTCTCCACTCCTGAGTGGAGCAGAATTAGCCCTCAGCGTTCAGGAGATGCTTGTTACTTTGTGCAGGAAGGACCTAGAGCGCAGAGAAGGTGGGGAAGGGTCATACTGCCCGTGTGGTCAGACAGCACTGGCAAGGAATCCTTGTGCTAAGAAAGCCTCGTGGTCTCACGTGATTCAGTACATACTTACTTTTTGCTGTTTCCCCTCAACAACATCACTACACAAAGGCTTTTGACACAGCTGGGCTCCCATCAGTTCCCATTTCAGTACCTAAGCAATTGACCACACAACAAGCACCACGCTCTAGCTCTCACTGAAAGAATGAGTGCTCTTCCACCATGGTCCCAAGCCCATGAACGAGAGCGAACAGCTCTGAGAACTCAGGCTATTTCATTTATGTGCCCCAACAAGAACGCCATGAGCTGGAAAATCCAGCTGTCTCTGTGCATGCCATAAAAGCTTGAAACACAGATGCAGAACAACTGAGGATACAACCATAGTGGTAGTGCCTGTGTCACCAGGTTGGGTCTGCCAATGCCATAGCAGAAACTCTGCTAAGGGTGCTGCACTCACTGCTCAGCATGACCAGCAGCTACATATTCATGGTTGCTCAACTCATGGACCAACACTATGGAGAAGTGTTGAAGCCTGGAGAAGAAAAGGCTGAGAGGGGATCTAATTGGTGACTATAAGTACCTCAAGGGAGGCAGTGAGGAGGATGGTGCTGGCCTCTCTTCACTGGTGGCCGCTGATAGAGCTAGAGGAAGCGGCCAGAAACTGAAGCACCAAAAGTTCCACAGGAACTTAAGGAAAAATTTCTTAACAGTGAGGGTGACAGAGCACTGGAACAGGCTGCCCAGAGAGGTTGTGGAGTCTCCTTCTCTGGAGATCTTCAAAACCTACTTGGATGCCACCCTGTGCCACGTGCTCTAGGTGACCCTGCGTGTGCAGGGGGGCTGGACTAGATGACCTCGAGAGGTCCCTTCCAACCTTAACCATTCTATGATGTTGTCTTTAACCATCTGAGCAATGAAACCTAGTACTTCAAAAAGCATGTAATTCCAATCCAGATATAGCTCAGTATCTTTTGGTGATCTGAAACTGCATATAACTTGGAAAATCTTACACCAGAAACTTGACTTCAGGCCCCACCTCCGGAACACCTTGCCCTTAAACCAAAATTGCACCCTGGGACTATTCCAAGTAGCTCTACCTAAAGATCCCTTCTAGAAAAGCTAACTTGCAAGCATAAAGACACCAACTTCACCTCAGTTTTACTCCGGTGACTTCAATGCAACTACAACAGTAGTAGTTGTATGCAAAATACACACAAAATACATATATGTGTACATAAATATACATAAATACATCACATCATACATAAATCACATCACAATCACATACTGTGTGATGCCTTTACTTCAAGGTCTAAAATCGTGACAATTTTGTATTAGAAATGCGCTTCTAAGTTTTCAGGACTCATTACTGTGGCCTAGGCATAAATTTTGTTTCTTAGTTATTTAAAAAGTCTTTTCTTAGTATTAGTGTCCTCACAAGCTACCACACCTTTTTTCGGGGTGAAAAACAGGCACAAATGCAATTTGCAATTTGTCCAAGGTCACAGAAGACGATATTAATAGTAAAAACTTATTTCACAGCTACCATCTGTTGCAGATTATTTACAAATAAGTTGGCTCTTTGAAAAATAACAATTTTCAAGTTTATTTACAAAGTTGCCGCATGTTGTTTCCACTATTTTATTACGAGCACATGGAGCCAAGCTTCCAAACGGCAGCATTAAAAATAGACTAGGGTTCATGGTGGATGAAATTCAAGTTTTGGTTTTGATAAGCATCCAGAAGCTAGGATTAGCCAAACTTCTTTGGTCAGCCAAGGATTTATTCTAGGGCATTTATTATGGAAAGCTAGAGTAGGAGAAACCTAAGCAGGAGCCATAGTCTTCAGGCTAAAGTTGACTCTCATCTGAAGTGGCCTGGATTCAACATACGTTACACCTCGCAGGCCTGACAGGAAAGCATAGGTAGCGTTTACGGGACCTGGAACAGAACAGGGTACATCCAGGACCACAAACACGGCGAGGGATGGTTTCCCTTGGGGACCTGATCTTTGCAGGAGCTCCAGTCCCCACAGACTGCAGCCAGGACTGGGGCATGACAGAGCTGGGTAGGTGGCTGGCTGCTGATCCCCGCTTTGCTGGCTCATCTCAGCATATGTGAAACTTCTGGCTCTTCAGTTTTCCTTTTACTCATTGCATAACTCAAACCAAAACTACGTGTGAGCTGTTGACTGGCCAGGCTATAGGGGAACCCCTATAGAAGGGTCAGCACCTACAGATCAATCAGAATTGCAGATTATAAGGAGAGAGCATCATAAAAGGACAGAGCTCCAGCAATGCAATAGCTGTCAACATCTGGACTCTGTGGTTATTCTGTAAGGAAGGATATTGCAGCTGGAAAGCCTTATCTGAGCCTGAGTGAGTGACCACTGCACAACCACATGGGCAGAACTCTTGCCCTGTGATTTTTTAATTTGATTTATAAACAGACAGCATGGGTCAGATGTGCAAATATTGACTTAGAATGTGGGTAAAAAATTGCTTAACCCAAACGTGTGTGTGTGTGACTTCTGGAGAAGAATCTAACTACCTGTCTGCACATCTGCAAGAAATGTGTGAGTTTAGCTTGGAATCACAAATCTCTGTTCATAAACCAGGTCCTAAGATGTACTGAAACAGCTTGCTGCCTTTTCAGGACTCAGACTAACATTTAATCTCACCAGGCTCCGCAGACCTTCTAAGGGTTGGACTTGCTTTTGTCACATCCAGGAAGGATTACTGCAATTCTTTCTCAGGTTTTATTATTTTTACAGAAATTTCAGTTCACCCAAAATAAAGCTGAAGACCTTGCCGGGAGCTGAATATCTGGCACTTTAAAGAACAAGCTTTACCCACTCCAAAATCAACATACTGATTCCAGGTGTTAGCCAAATCCTGTTCTGAAATGGCTTATCGAAAGGGCAAAAAATTGTAATATTCTTCCCTCGTTACTCTGTGTACTGACATGAGGTGTAGGAGGCAAGTCCAGCACCAATACCTATTCTCTGTACCTACTCGCTCTTCTATACCTGGCCTAGCCTCTTCTCCTGCGATTTTTCTGCACCTTGTATCTACTGCACAACACACATCCCTGCAAATCTTGCAGACTCCACCTAACTTCCAGGTTTCCTTCTTACTGTTGAAGATCCTGCTTTTCCACAACTTGGCCAAACCCACAGCGACTTGTGTGCTGCAAGCTCCAACTGGTGCAAGGCAGCACTGCTCAAGGGGCAAATTTACACCTGCTCAACTTGAGGCCAACTGTGGGCAGCAAGGGCAAAACAGACCCGGGCTTTGAGTTACAAGTTCTAGAAAGCATTCACTTTCAAAAGGAATTGTAACTTTATTCCCCCAGAGATGACCTGGGATCTCATGAGCAGACCAGTCTATTTAATACAGTGGGGATAAGGACGAATGCCTTTCCCTTCACTTGCTCTTAGGCCTGACCACAAATATACAGATGCCCTCATCATTCCCAACTCCTGCAGTACAAAATCAAAGAAGAGAGCAGGCTAAAGCTCTGTTTATGAGGAGTTTAAATTTGTTATAAAAGCTGGTTCTGTCCACCTGGCATTATTTAAGCACACGCGTGAATACCCCTCATTGAAAAATCATGGGCTTGTGTCTCCACTCAGCTATAATGGATTTACACTGTTATAACTTGCACAGGCCCACGAGTTGTTTATGCCTTCCAAATAAGCAGAAGTAGCTTTTCTTTCAGCAAAAATCAATCTGTTTCACCCTAATGATGGATATTCTTACTACTGAAAGGATTCTTCGTTCTACTTGGTTAACTTTAGTATTAGTCAATAATGAGTTTTCGAATATTTAGCCAGTCTTTTGGGAAAAACAATATTATATATGTTTTGCCAAGGCAAAAATCATAAATAAAAATATCAGACCAGCTGACATGAATTAGAATAGCCCCATCAACATCAGCTGCCTAAACTACAAGTTTTGCAATAGAGCATAAAAATTACGCAAACTACAACAGCATTTATGAGAGGCAAAGCTTGAAGTTCAATTAGTATCTTATCCTAAACCACGAGGAACAACAGTTGGGATGCTTTTCTTCTTTTGGGAAGAAATGTCCCTTCCCAAATGCCTTTTTTTTCCATGAAAAAAGGACAACTTTGTTTGCTCAGGTCCAGAAGCTTCCCACAGCCGAGACCTTTGGCTAGTATGGCCCGGAAACACCTTTGCCTGAGTTTCAGGAATTGATAACCAAGAATCTGTTTCAAAAGAGTGACCATGATTTCCCTGTTTGCCTTATCATCTTCACTTTGACCAAGGTCTAACTGGAATTTGCACAGTTTTTCCCCAGCAAACCTCCTGTTACATTCTGTCTCAGGATTGGGAGGAATTTTATAGGCTCCATAGAGGTACAGGTAACAGGACTGTTCTCATCGTCTCTGCAGAGCTCAAGCTCCCGTGCCCTGGGGAGAGCAAGCAGCCCAAAAGTTGACTGCAGTCCCAATATAAGACATGGCTGATGAGTTTTTGCCCTTGCCAACACTACACTCTTGCTCGTATACAAACAAATGTCTGCTGGATTGCAGATGTGAACTCATTAGACTAAAAGGAAACAAGACATTGATTCTGTCAAGCCTACTGTAAATAAAGCATCAATGTTTTATGACAACTTTTCTCTCCAATCTCATGGGAGGCAAGATCTGGATATGCCGTATATGGCCATTACGTCCTGAAACAAGACTAGACAGTCAGGCACGACATGATACAGAAAGGACAGGGGCATGTCAGGGAAATACAGATTCTTAGGCAGGTATCTCTGCAAAGGCTCTAACACTCTACATTTCACATCCTCCACAAAAATGGCTCAGAAGCTGACCACAGGATGGGCTGGACAGCTGCTCACAGAAAACACGGAACACCACAACATCTATAGTAAAGCCCAACTTGGGCTGATGCAGAACTATATAGTCTGTCCTCAGAACTGGACAGAGAGCTCAGTGGACATGAATATGAATTTCTAGTCAAAGTCTCTTTTTCCAGAAAAGTTTATGATTTAAAACCTGTTCCTCTTCTGCACTGGAACAAATCCACAGCAATTTCAAACTTGGCTGGGAAAGGAAAAAGCCCCCTGCCCACTGCAACCCACTTCAATAACTGGTTTGCTTATTTATAAGCAGACAACTATTTAGTTACATGCAACTGGTCCAACTGATCTGAGGGGCAATAAAATCCTGGGCAGCGGACCCTGACTGCAGCCTGGTTTTTGTAGTGCCTCAAAGTCTTTCATTGATAGGGTTTGCTCCTGAACTTTCCCCAGTGTTTGGAAGCGTTAACACCAGAAATCATAATGTACACCAAATTGGTTAACGCTGCTAAACAGGTTTAGTTCATCTCTAGGATGGGGCTTCTGAGACTCAGCTGTGACTAGGAATTGATATCATAAAACTTGCAAGTTGCATAACCAAAAAAAGAAGTCAGTGAATCTCAAAGGGACATGGCAGAGAGCAATACATAAAAATATTTAAAAAGTGGAAAAGAAAAATACACTGAAAGACAAAACTTTTGTATATCCTGTGCAAAAAAATAAAAATGGAGTTATATCTTGTAGAAAATGAAAAGATATTTAAAGTAGCAGGTGTTAAATTTTCTCTAAATAACATGATCAATACTGCTTTGGTATTTTGTTCATTCTTTTGCTTTTACCCCTCTTAAAAATACTTTCCTGATTTTCTTCTGTCATTTGTTTTCCTTTTTCTAATTTTTCTAGCTTATTGCTCTTTCTCAATCCAGCTAAAAAAAACAGGAAGAAAGATTTGCGGGCAGGAAAAAGTTTTAAAGCCATACAGGTGGAGGAATAATAAAAGCAAAGCCGAAAATACTCACTTTTTAGATGGTAATTAAAAAAGAAATTCTTTTTTCAAAAAACAGCCTTCAATTTAGAAAAAAAAAGTGATTTTTAAAAACACAGGCTGTACCAAAACAGCCATCTTTGCTCATTTCTGAAAATGAGGTCACCACTTTACCCGCTCTCCCTTTAACATCTTTCCATTACAGAAAAGCTAATTTTCAGGGACTGCAGGACTGCCAGTCATTCACCCAAGCAAGATCTCACTGAAGGGTTGTGTTGATAGAAAGTTGGCAGCTATTAAGATGAAGCTTTGGAGGAGGGGGGCAAATACCCACCTGGAGTAAAGGGATTTATCAGCGCTGCAGAACTTGGCTGATCTTAACCAGCTGATGACGATGCCCTTTGCGATTCAAACTGCTGCTATAACTCAGCCCAGTCAGTTCATGCCCCAGCTTGCTCTGACACCCCATAAACTTGAGCATTTCAAAGGAGCAGCGCGCAATGACCCTACCAGGTTGTCTACTGTCTCCGATTACCCTGTACTAATCCACAGCTGTTCCTCATCACAAAAATAAAGAAGCCAACCTGACTAATCGCAACCTGAAAGCCCAACACGGATTCGTTCCTTTGCGCCTCGCGCATCTGAATGCTGATTTGCCTATCTCCCAACCAGGGATAATTATAAAGTGATTAACCTCTCGCTGAACTTCATTCAAATTACAACCTGCTTCTTCTATCTGCTGACGTGCAAAGGCACGAGGAACAGCAGCTGTAAGAGGCTCTGTGTTCAGCACAAGCAACATCAGCACTGACTGTCCAACATCGGTGTCCAAACTTTTCATAAGCTGAATAATTGTGTCTCTTTAAAATCACATACAAATAGATCAGTTGATGATCCCTTATGTGCCAGTAACTGTCTGAAGAGAAAACACGGCTCTAGTTTCAGCTTATGCCCTTAGCGAATAAGCACATAATGCAGAATTGAGGCTAAAAATGTGAAAATTGAAAGAAACATCACAGCTTTCTAAAGAGAAACATTTACCAACCTTTTTTGGCCTTTGAATCAATGCAGGACGGGTCTGGAGGACATGCTCTAATTCAGGCCAAGCTCTGGAGCAAAAATGCAATATCTCCTGCAAGAGTCTATAATTTCATACAAGCATAAGGCATCTGACGGCAATGTTAACAGAGATCTAGCTGCAGCAGGATGTCCTTCCTACCCTTCAAGTTCCAAATGAATGCAAGTGCAAAGTTTTAACAGCCGAGGAATATCGACAGCTCAAGTTGAGTTTTGCACATGATGAGGGAATAAATTAGTGTCAAAGTCTAGGCCTATTCTAGGACTTTGCCAGAGCTACTGACTTGTCTTTAAGGTAGCCTGATACTGCTTTGACACAAGTCAATATAAAAGCTTAAAGGATCGTGTCTTCCCTTGTACAATTCAATTGCATTGACATTTCTTTCAAAACTACAGTATAATATTTTTTATACCAGTTCAGTTTTATTTTCAGAGGGCACATTATGCACCTGGATAACTTACTGCATTTTACCAAATCAGAAAACTATACGAGCATAAAAACTCTTTTACTTTGTTAAAAATAACTCTGCCTATAAAGCAACTGGGGAGTAAGGGGGAAGATGGACAGCATGTGGCTGCTTTATTTGCACAAATGCAGACTATCTTGTTGCTTTCTTGCAGCAAACCCTAACAAGTACTATATATATTTAAGGAGAGTCACATTCAGGAGAAAAGTAAAATAGATATAGACAAGCTAAAGAAAGGCCTAGCAAGCATCCCACCCAACGTAAAATGCAATTAGAAAGAGGGGTAAAAATAAGACTTTGCAGAATACAGACATGAGTAGTTGGCCCCAGGCACGTACAATTAATCAGCTGCAGCGAATGCCAAGAACAGGGCAACAACTGTACCCAGTGCCTAAAAACAGCCCCTTACTCTTTCCTGATACAACAGTCTTAGTCCATGGTAGCTTCAAGGTTCTTTCAAAGCAGTTTCTGCCACCACATAGAAGCAGGCAGTTTGGGGCTTGCCTAAAGCACCACGATCCAAGAAACGAAACGCGACCTGCCAGGAGCAGCACGTCGATGCGCTCGGACACAGCACGCGGCTACCGGGCACTCCTGGCATGGGGGCCAGCGGACGACACGGCCGGCCAGCCAGAAAGCTTCGCTCTTGTCCCAGATTCCTGGGCTATTCCATAACCGGACAGCGCACGCGGCACCGCTGCTCCTCCTCACGCCCGGCCTCCTCCGCAGAGCTCCGCGGCAAAGCGCGAAGGACGCGGGCCGGCGCGT
>NW_010584452.1:159652-188184 GCF_000705375.1 Tinamus guttatus | reverse complement strand
GCTCTTCGCTTCGGGGTGACTCCACCGGGGCATGGACCTGGCACTGAGGTCAGCTAAGCTGTCTCAAAAGCCTGGCTTAAGCAAACACAGCAGCACCCTCGCTCATCCAAGCAACTGCAGTGCAAGGGCACACATTCCTTTCAGCTGCTCGAATAATGCACACGCTCCTGTGTGGTTTTGCTGAGGGAGGGAAAGGGAAGAGGGGGAAATCACCGTGAAATAATAAAGCTCTGTAATTGGGTTTTCCTAGATGGAATGAAAATGCAAAATTTCCTGTTTATTTTTGTAAATGAATGAACAGAAAAAAAGTTTCCCTGGCTAGCCTCTCGTACGCTGAACTTTGGAAAACCTTTGAAGAGAACACTGACAATTTGTATTTCAATTTTTGAAAGGGGGGAGGCAGAAAAAGGGGGCAGAGTTAATGATTTCTCCAAATCTCTTGCAAAATGGTTTCTTTGTGTGTTTTTTTCCCTTAGTTCTAAAATGTTTCTTTTCAAACCTCCCCTTTCATTTCTTAAGGGTTGCTCCAAGAAATTTAAAAGAAAAAAAGAAAAAAGAAAAAAAAGATTTATCAAGAGCTGCTGATTGTTGAGTCTGGCAGACCAGTAAGCCAACTGAGTCATGAATTCTGATCTTTGTCCAGTGTGTGAGCACATGTATGTATGTAAATTCATATATAGGTGCATTAGCTCAAAAGTTGAATGTACAAGTCATTAAAAATTGTAAAGTCCACAATCCTAGCCTGATGGTGCAACTACGTATCCTGTAGAACACTAGATTATATAAGCAGAAGGCCATATGAGTCGGAAGACCTGTGGAGCTCCCACAGCCATAAATACAAAATCTCCTGGAGTCTCTAGGGACACTCTTGCCCCTCCTTGGGCGGCTGCTTTGGGCCGAGGGCAGCACAGCCAGCAGAGCTCTTGTCTCAGCGCGCAGAAGGCGAAGCCTCCGGAGCTGAGCAAGGGGAAACGGGATGGAGACTGTCTGCCCGCCAGACACCCGTCACTGCCCGCCATCGCACAGAGCTTTCCATCCCATAGCTCTGCTGAACGCCTAAGCAAATCTAACGCAACAGGCAAGCCAAAGCTTAGACAAGAAAATCCACGTCAGCTCTAAGGAGTTAATGAGTATCCTGCAGGAAATGGCGCAAAACCTTTTTCAGTCGTATATTACTCCTCAATGCACTGTAGAGCCTCTCTGGCAACAGAGTCAAAATACAGAATACAGCGTTTCTTCCACACCAGCTATAACTCAGGCTGCAGAAATAGTGAACTTTTCCACTTGGCAAACAGTAAAAAAATATCCCAGCTTGGTTGCGGCAAATGCAAACTTCAAGGTTTACAGAAAAAAAGAAATTGTTTCCAATTAGCTCAAAAAGTTGGATTCCAAATATCCGTTTGCCTTAAACCTTCCATACCATAACCCTTCAGGTTTGCATTTGACAAAACCAAGTTTTTCATTTTTTTTGTTTGTTTGTTATTTGGTAATCTCTATGCTCTTTCTTTGCTTAGCTGGGCTTCCATTTAAGTTCAAAATATGATATCAAAATTAAATGGCCAAATATTGTAGTCATGTAACATCTAAATTATATATTTCATTTTATATATAGATATAGTGCTGAAGGAAAGACTCAAATCTCTATGCATGCAGTTTCTTAAGCCAAAATTATTTGCCCCTTTGACCCAACCTCTTATAGAATGTTTCTATTGCAGCAAATCTGATATTCCCTTTTTTAAGACACTTTCATATACCAAAAATCTTCGGAAGGCTGAAACTCAGATTAAAACACCAGCTTCCACTGAGACTGCTGGAAGCGTGGAAGGGGCTGAGGCCACGTAAGGCTGAGCGATGGGCACCGAGGGAGGCCAGCGCATTAGTACCAGGGGTCTCGTTGTCACACTACCCCGTGGCAGCCATTTCCTTCTCTTTCCAGCCCAAGAAGCCAGGGTGCTTGGCCTACTAAAGGACACTCATCCGCTGCCAACCTGGTGATCCCATGACACAAACCCCATCAATTCATTAGTCCAATTCATTATTCACTTCTGTGTTGCTATCAAACGTTGTGAGGAGAGAGCACCTTTACCAAAGGCAAAAAATATATATATTATCCAAACAAGAAGAACAAATAGGGAAGCCCATTCCTGGATAGGTAGCCCATGCCAAGAGCGCACAGTTGCTGACCACTCTACCTACTCTCGCAAGGAAACAGTTTAGTATGCCCCAGCACACGCATCCCTTTTCTCCTGGAATAAAGCTGCCATAAAGTCAGGATGTTTCACCCACGTTTAACTGTCAAGAAAGATTTGGAAGATGTACTTTCTGGAATCAGCATCAGTCAAAAGACTTGGGCTGGGCACGCACAGATGGAGAAACTTGGAAGACCCTGAAAGACTCAGGAAGCGATGGCAGCATTGATCAGTGTTCAGCTTTTATCTCATTTTAACTAAGACTTTGTTCTTTTGCTGTAGTTTTATGGGTGGAAAGAGCTGGGAGTACAATGGAAAACTGACATCTAGCATGCATTCCTCAGCTGAAGTTGAGGCATCTACAAGCTATTTGTCTCAGCTGCCCCTATAATCATAGCAGAGAGCAATATATGCTTTTAAGTCACATTTCATCTCATACAAAGACTGGTTCATTCATACAAAAACAGAACTGGTCAGAATATTTATGCCTGATTAGTACCTATAACCCTGTAATGATGATAAAGACAACCCACAGGACTTTATCAGCCAAAGATATCTGTAGATATCTGCCCTGAAAGTGGCATTCATAAATAAATGACACCCAAAAGCCAGCACTGATTGCACGTGTGGCAATCTACCCTTGTTTGCAGAACTTTGCATGGTTTTCCTCCTCCTCCAAGAAAAAGACACTATATTTCTGTCTGAATTTCCTGAGCATTCACAGCTCCCCTTAGTGCTCCAATTAAGCCTGCAGGAATTACATATGGAATGTTATACTATACCTAAAACAAACATGCAGGAGAATCTTTAGATAGAAACTGAAGACTGACCCTACAGAAGGTCTCCTCAAGTGAAAACTTGGGTGCAGATCTGGCCCCCAAAGCGGCAAGGTGCCAACAGTAGAAGTAGTTAAAAAAAATGCACTTGGACACAATCAAAAGGGATTTTTTTTTCCAACTTAGCCATAAATACCAAAGCAGAGTATACAGTTTAAACAGTACCTTCTCATTCCTAGAGGATTTAGCTTGGGAATTTGTTGTGTCCATGGAAACACCAGGAAAAAGGATCTCAAAGGAGATTTCTACTTTCTACCAGTTACTTTATTGTCTCCCCTCGATGCATGGGTTGCTGTTGAGTTTGCCTGTGAACAAGGACCTGCACTTAATCTTACCTGTCAGCCAAGGCCTGCAAACAGCCTCTCTTCATTATAATACTTCAACCACATTTTGGAGTCTCATAGGGAGACAATAAATATTCCTGGATTAACATCCAAGAGAGAGGTGGTTGCATGGAAGTGTGAACACCTTAACCTGAGACTGCCTTGACATAGTCCATGCCTGAGATGGCTTTGTTGGAACAGTCAAGAGGGCATTTGGAAGATGAATAATTGAAGAAACAGCATCTTTAACATAATCCATGGGCAGCATGTGGTGCAACTTTCCCCATTTTCCCCTCCCCAACAAGAATTCTTCATATCAAGCTGGTTTGGTGTTAAGCGTGCATATCTAAGAAGCATTTCTCTCCAAAATTTGGATCCAAACATACATCAAAAATAACAGTTCATCCGTCACGGTTGGGAAGCATGTATGACAAGAAAATATTTGCTTTGCTCTGGTTTTGTGTTTGGTTTGCTGACCGCTTATATCAAAAAGTTAGAACAGCTTTTTCATCTTGGTGTAGTTTAGAAACATTTATAGGACAGATGGTCTAAATTTGTGGGTTTTATAAACTTAATGAGAATGTAAAAAAAAAAAAAAAGAAAAAAGAAAGAAAAAAAAAGCAGCCATATGGGTGCAATATTTTCTGGGGCTTCTTTGAGCTGGCCAAAAAGTAGCCCACTGTAGTGGAGCAACGATTCGCCCTAGGAAGTCATTCAAAGGTTTACAAATGACTGAGAGAAGGGGACTGCCACAGGCATTCTCCACCTCAGTGGCAGTTTCACTTGCACTGTGTGGTATAGAGAAAACATACATTTATTCTTCCCAGCAAGTAACTGTTTCTTTAAACTTTGCCTTTACATAGCTGTTAAATGAGTTGGCTGCAGGAGCTCACCAAAAAGCATAAATACTTTTCCTGCCCCTGGCCTACAGACTCACTACTGGGGCTTCTTTCTGGGCCCCATAAGGATGTTTTGCCAGTGGTTTCTCCAAGACGACTTTTATTTTAGTCCTTGAAGTATTTTTCTCTTTATCTAGGCGGCAGCCCTCAAACTGAGCGATGACGAAGCCCTGTGGACTGGAGGTCGGGTCGTGGCGTGGGGACATGGGAGGCCCCCAGGCCTTTCCTGATGCTGTTCTAACCAACAGGCTCCCTACCTGCAAAGCTACTGCTGCCCGCACAATACCCTTCCCAACATTTCTTCTCACACCCGGGCCAAGGTCTGTGAGGAAGGGCCGAGAGCAGCGTCGCCTCGTGCCGCAGGGAGCCGGACAGGCCGGGAGCCCAGAGAAGGCGCCATGTCTGGCACCCTCCACACTGTTGAGGATGAGGCCCGCAGCTCTGCAACAGGCCACACAACCGCACAGTCGCCTCTTGCTGAGGGCCCAGTGGCAACTCCCTTCGGCTTCTGCCTTAAAGAAAGAGCCAGTGCTGCCTTTGCAGATAGGGAACAGGGACTTGTCCTCAGGGAAGTACCATGTAGCCCCACATCCCTTCTCCGAGGAGGGCCGACAGAAGATGCCTAGTAAAGACCTGGATAACATTCTGCATTGTAGTACTTCCAGAATACTCTTCCAGCCACCAGTAACTTACTGTCCAGAGACATCTTTAAACAGAGGCTGTATCTTTGCATTTACTAGCCCTGGAGGGAAGTGGCTTCCTTTCATTTGTCCAACGCCCTTTTAAATCCACAGAAACTTCTAACATCCCCAGGGTGTCACAGCTCAGTATATTTTCCCCATATGGAGAACCACTTCTTTCCATTTGATATAAACCCAGTACCTTTGTGTTTCATTTGGCATTTTGCATGGGAAGGGACAAGGAACAATCATTCCCTGCCTACTTTCTTCATGCCCTTTCCTCATGGGATGGCATGTGAAAATTCACCTAGAATAGAACATGCCAATATACATCAAAGAAAAACCAAGAGTCCAAGAGTCTTATTTCCCCTCTACAAAACACCAAGTGAAAAAAGACACAGTCTTTTCAAGTCCTTCACACCAGCCAGTCTCCCTTTCTAGAAGGTTCAGTTCAGCAGAAACCCTGGGGAGCTGAGGTGAAGCAGTGGGAAGGTGCATGGATGAAGCTGTGTCCTTTGGGCAAGCCAGACCACAAGAGCCTCCTGCTAAGCAGAAGTCCTCCCCCATCCCTCTCCCCAGGCTGGAAAAAAAATAAGTTTAAAAGTAAATCAGATTTCAGTCCTCCCTCACATTAACTATAAAAATATTCAAGAACAAAGCATAACTCATTAAAACAAGCTCCATTAACTTAAGGCCTCATTTTTCACTTTTTTTCCCTATGAAGTGCATTAGAAGGTATAGACCTCAAATGATGATCAGCAAATTATTTCTGAATGTTGGCACATTAGTTGTCATCTCAAGGTCTCTGAATAAAAACATCATCAAGAAAAAAAAATAGGCAGTAATTCATGCAAAATCTCTTTGAAATTTAAGGCATACATCATTTCATTTTACACCCCACTGCTGCTTCCAAACTTATTTCATTTTACACCCTACTGCTGCTTCAGTACTTTGGGATACCGATTTCTTTTTATCTTATCGCCTCTTTTTTTTTTTTTTTCTATTTTGTGAAATAAGACAGCTCAGATGCTCCAAGCAGGTGTAAGAGAAACTATGCAAAAATTTGATTATGAGGAAATGTTGAACAAATCCTTTAGGCCACTAATTTCATCAGGAATTTAAATGACTATGGTGTGCAGACTATCCAGGCCTTTGCTTTACCTTAGCAGAGAAAGCCTAAAATCTAGCTAACAGGGAGATGTGGAATACATTAAAAAACAAGGAAACAACAACAACAACAACAACTCACAGAGCAGTATTATGCCCCAGTTTAAGCCTCCCGAATTCCTCCAAGTTTTCTATCAGTTAGAGGCAGAATTATTCTATATACAAAAGTGAACATTACCCACCCAGGCTTTGCTATACCCCGATCCATCAAAAGCTGGCTATTCTGGGAGAGAAGAAGGCTGTAATTACACAAATCACCTTTTTATGTGGGGTAGAAGCCAGCCGAAAGCTCTCTCCCTTTCCCCCAGCCTCAAAATAACCAAAGTGTTTAACAAATGTTTAGCAAGCATTTGCACAAGCAGCCAAGGAGCTCAGAACATCAAATGATTATTAAAACTTAAAGTGTACTTTCCAAAAATAATTTTCTGCTGCTGCTGTTTGTTTGTTTGAAAAGAGGGTAGTAAAATCCACAGATGTGTACAGTCATAAACCTTTAGATGAGACTCAATTTCCTTGATGTCCAACGATAAAACCCACTAATAAATGTGTACAGATGCAAAGGCCTATTTGTTGTCCTGTCAAGTCAGGCCATGTGGAACAAAAAACCTAAAAGCAACCAGGAGAGGAACTAATGATGTAGGCTTGCCTCTGCCAAGATGCACTTACTGAAGTTCCTGTGACATTTAAGGAACATAATGATGCGACATTCCTTTTTAACTTTATTGTTTTGTCAAAAGCGGGTTTTTACAGCTGAAGATCACGTTCCCAAGATAGTCAATTAGGTTATGCAGATTTACGCACACGCTGTGATCTCTTTTGTGCAGCATGACTAGTTTCTTTGCTAACAATCACTCACATTCGATGACAAAGATGGGGCTGGTGTCAATATCTCCCATATAGAGCTGGATTTTTTTTTTAAATGCTTTCCATGAAAAGCTCTTTAGATCTCATGGTGCATCAAGACAGCATTTTTTTTAATCTCCAGATAATTATTTCTGAATGTGCAAATATAGTTCTCAAAGGGGGAAAAAAATCCACTCTCTGGAGTAACCAAACACCAGATTTCCGCAGTATGAAAGCCATTTTAAGGCACTGTGGTGTGCTTCGTGGTTAGCCCTGCTTCTACTTAATTAGGGACCTAAGTTATAAGTCCACAGCTGCAGGAGAGCAGTAAATAGCTATTGCTGACTTCCTTATTGCCAATATGTACATCATGATTGTAGGGTGAAGAGCAGGGATCTTTTCATAAGCGCCGCTTTGTGCGGCAGCAGTACTTTGATGACATAGAAATGCTGTTACATATTTTAAAGTCTTAATTGTGGTGCACTGCGGTGCTGTCAGCTTCCTGGTGAAACACTAAACCGCTCCGTGATTTCTCGAGCATGCAGAACGCTGCTCTTGTGTGCAGATTTCATGATTAAGTCTACATGTGCCATAGCCTCAGCTCATGTCATGCAGCCTCCTCCCTCCACAGATTTCAACCTGCCAAGCTCCATCAACAAGCCCTCATATAGTACATGGTATACAGCCGGGTGAAGGAGAGGAGAGAAACGAAGGAAAAAGAAAAGCCCCACAGTGTTAAGGGTGCTTCTCTGCTCCATATTGTTCTGATTAACAGCATCCGCTTGCTTACTGGTATGAACACTCCCCCACCAAACACCAGAAACCCCTAGTTCAGTGCCTCTGTGATAGGGTCCTCACTGCAGTGTTCCTAGATAACCTTCAGACTGACTAATCCTTCCTTAGACCTCCAGCTAAGACTGCCCAGCCCTGCACGTTCAGGGTTTGTGAACAAACTCCACAGCCTCCCTGCCTGCAGTTGCAGAATCACACTTGAACGTCTTCAAATTTCTTACATAATTTTTTTAATACTTGATCTTGCCCCTACAGCTGCTGTGCTGGAAATCTAGCTGAAAACACCTCAAACCTAAACCAAGTGAGGCTTGCCAGACCAGAGACTTGCGTACACATGACCCTTTTGGTGCCGGCACAAACATCCCCACACGCAGTGCAGGACTGGGCCCCTAGCAGAAGGCTGGTGCCATTATCAAGAGACGGGCACTGTAGTGCCCAAGAGCCCTCCCTCTCTGCCACTGGTATGTGGCATTTGTACTATCGTGACTCAGCTGCCAGTGTGAGTGCTACTTCCCTTGTCCACAGGAATGACAGAATCCAAACCTATGCTCCACATCTGCAGGTTGTCTACATGAGCACAGAAGTCCCTGCATGCATTCAGAGCACTTTTTTTTTTTCTCCTGCAGATATCACTGAAGTAGCAGGTAAGAATCCACCCTCAGAAGGAAGCCTTAAAAGGTGGTCAGAAGACTGAAAGGAAGGATCTGTTCTGTAGCTCTGCTACTACCTGATTTTTACCCTTTCCACACACCTTTGGGCTGCCGCTTTCAAAGACCCATCCTAAAGTTGGGTTCCCCTAGGATGGCGTTTAGTGCCCCTTGCAGGTGGAGTTGGCAATACAAGGAGGATGGTGCGTACAAGGTCTGCCTCCTGTTATCAAGTAAAACACATCTATTCTCACTTTCGTCTGAGCAGGCTCTCAGAAGAAGGTCCCATATTCTCTCCCTATGGCCACCAGCCCACTCTGGCATCAAAATTAAACAGAAACAGGCTGCTGCTCTCAGGTGGCCCTTCTGGACATCCTTGTAACAGAAAGCAAAGCAACGCCAGAAACCACGGAGGGAGGATGTGCATTTAAATGAGCAGCGTTTGTGCAGAATCCCTGGTAAATGCCAGCACTCTGGAAATTGTCTTGATAAATGGATTTGTCCAAAAGGCCACACAATAGGGAATGACGATGAAATAGTGACAAATGGATTTCCTCCCCGGCAGGAGACCGCTATTGTTTGCCATCTGCACAGCACGTCTCACAGAGGCATATTTTGCAACATGAGCGTGGAGTTCATGCAAAAGAGCACTCCCGGGCAAAGGCAGCTCCCGGAGCAAGAAACAACTGGATTAAAGGTACAGAAAAGGACAACAGCTGCTCCTCACAGAGTCCTATTCCCCCACAAGATGTCTTGGGGAAGGAAGACTTGGGTTCTGGTTCAGACAGCTGCATTTCCCAAATGAACAGGGCACTGGAAAATAGCCTCAACACTTCAGCCTTTGGGTAAGGAGAGATATCGCCCATATGAAAGGAGCATGGGAGAGAAGCGGCCAGGATAAGGGAGAAGGGTTAAGACAAACCTAATTGAGTTGGCAGTGGGAATCAGCAGGGGGAGGGAGCTCTGGGAGGCCTTTAGACGTTTGTAAAGGGGATGGTGGAAAATAGCCAAGGCAGTCGCACAGGGGAAGACAAGACTTGCCACAGCTGAAGTGCCGGGTCACTTCATAGCGCCAACCCAACCCGCTCGTTACGTTTTCCTTTCAAACGCGCAGCTCAGCCGAGCTCTGTGCACAGTCCAGGCCCAGGTGCTACCCCTTTGGGGAGCTCGGGCCATGGGCAACGTTGCTGTTTGCAGGCAGGCAGCTCCCCTCGGGGAGCAGCTCGAGATCTCCGCGGGAACTAACACTTCTCCTAGTCCCAGCACAAAGGCAGGGCTTGAACTTCTGTTCTCAGAGAATGAGCTTATAAAACAAAGCAGCCACGCAATTACTCTTCCCTGTCCTGCGGAGATTAACAGAAGCAAAAACACACTGGGAAAACTGGAGATCACAGAAACAAGTTTTAAAAAGCTGGTTAACTGTTTGGCATCTTAAACACAAGCCTTAGCTATACACCACTGTGCTGAAGAGATCTCTAAGGATATTACTGGGGATGGGGAAGGTGTTCATACACTAACAGGCTGCTAAATGAAGCTAAGGTGTTGGGTATGAGTTTGCTTTCCTGCGTACTGTCTGCCTGCCTTGTGTGCTGAGTTTGTAAAGCTCTTGATTCTGGAAATGACCCCCTAGTGCAAAACTGTGGCACCAAGCACAAGCAGCCCACCCTAACAGCTGGAGTCTCCAGCAACAAATAACCCTTAAAGCAAACAAATGGAGCCCCTCATATTTCCAGTGTAAGCTACAAAGAAAAATAAACCTGATTTATCAGCCAACAGAAGCGGCACCATGTCTTCCTCCTTCAGAAAGCCATTCCACATACCACGTCCTTTCCACTTTTATTTTGAGAAGATAAAAAAAAAAAGAAAACCTTCTCTAGGAAAGATCAGATTGTAGTCAGAATGAAACCAAAAAACGTAAGAGAGCATTACATGAGGTTATATGCTGCACACCATCTTCATGAATCATACCAAAGAAATAGGAAATAGAAAATTAGAAAACTATTATTATGATGCACATTAAAAAAGAAGTTAGTCAAACTATCTCCTGTCATGGAAGAGAGAAACTGGGGGACAGTTTTCAGCATGATCAGAGGCCCCCTGGAGCAACACCAACTCCTGAGCTTCCAAAAGAATTACTGTACAATGGTTCAAGCAAAGGTTATCCTGCCCCTGCTATTTAAACTAGATATGAGCGAGTACTTATATACCCACCTACAGGCATGGACTTGTGGATACCCCCAAATTACTGACTGACTCAGGAGGTGGCATTTCTGGAAATAATGATTCAGTGCAGTTGGGTGACTAGATGAATCTATTCCCTCCCACCTAAACCCAACACACAGACACCCATAACCTCAGGTCTGTGGTATTTCTCTCTTTGGAAGCATGCAAAAATGTTGGGAGTGGTCAAATATCTTTAAACTGTGTAGCAGATCTTATCTGCTGTTCCGCATGCAGCACCCAACTCTGGCAGGCCACCTGGAAATACCATCCCCTACATGCAACATCCACTGGCCAAAAGAGGCTTTTTGACCCTCCCTCCTTAAACTTCACTTCAACAAGGTCTCTTAATTCATTAAATCAATTACTATTTTCTTTTTTTTTTTCTTCCTTTTTTTTTTTAAAGGTCCCCAACTCCTGCAAACACAAGTGTATTAATATCTCTCAAAGGACTTTGATTTCTTAACCATATTTTTGATCAAAAATAATTCCTCCAAGTCCTTCCAAGAAGTTTTCTTTTTCCTTACATAACATAGGAAATTTCAGCATATACAGGCTGAAATCCCATTTGTGACCTAGATTTTTGGCGTGTCCACACTAAAATGTCTGTTTTTCAAAGAATGTAAAGTTCTGATATATGCTTATGTATTTACCATGTTATTTATTCCTGGGCAAGTTCAAATAGAGAGTAGAAGTATGAGTGCAAGAGAGAAAAAAAAAATCAAAATACAGAAACTCAACACCCTAAACAAAATACATCTCAAAATATGCTATTTTAGAAAGAATACAGGAACATCTGTCCACTTCCAATAAATAAGATTTAGGATAAAAATCTGTAGTTTAGGGACCAAAGAAATTGTGGCACTTACACCTGGGATAAATTTTTTTTCCCACTTATATATATGTATAAGTTAAATAGTTCCTCCTTAAACAGCAGGTTATCGAGCAGAAATCAACAATACCTGCTATATTTGTAAAATAACAATAACAAGCTGAGATGCTGCTCATTTACGATAAGAGAAATGCCAACTTTGCCAAGATTTGTTTTGGCCTCTGGTAAATCTATGTCTAATAGGCAAGTGATGCATTTCATGGAAAATAAGCTGCACCTGGATTTGAGTCATACCTTGTCCCCTTGAAAACCTGTCATATCCTCCCACTTAAATGTCTCTGATACAATAAACACATGAGCATAAACAAGGCCCTGACTCTTTTGCCCTGTCTCTCTCTTCATTCCAGACAGGAAACATAAAACAGCTAACAGGCTAAGATGCATGAAACCATTTCTATAGCTACTTTGGGCCATTGGTTTAATGTCATCCAGGATCTCTTTTGTGCACTGGACCATTTCCCTACCATGTGCTTGCTTATTGTGTTACCCACTGGTGCATTTCCACGCAGAAATATCCACAGAAATCTTCTGAGGATGCCCAATTCCACATCGCTGCAGTAAACAGGAGCCTTAGAAGGGACAGATGGTGCAGGGGGACCTATGAAGTGTGAGGTGTGTTGGGATGGTTGAAGTGAGAAGTACATGAAAAACGTGAGCAGAGCGAAAAGACCGCACAGGGACTAGCACATCCCCCGTGGCAGAGATGTGACTCTTGGTTAGCAATAACCAAGTCTGGCAAGGGGGAGAGTTAACCTCTTTCCAAGGCTAAGCAGGGTACTTCTGACTGGCCATCTTCAAAAAGGAGCTGAAAGCACTGGTAGAAACTCCCATCAGCCTGGGACATCGAGTACCTTGACTGATTTAGCAGCGCCCAAAGCCCTCTGCCCAAGCGGTCGCTGCCCCGAACACAGATTACAGATGCAGGTTACAGATGCAGCTGCAGAGATGCTGAATTGGGCAGGACGCTGAGAGCAAATTTGGCACAAAGGGAGTAAGGAGTGAAGCGAGACAGATCCACCCCCTGTCCACCGAGAATGGCCAGCAAACGGCACTGGGCAAACAGAGGGCAGCAGCTTGGCCAAGGTCAAGAGCTTTGGACACCAACACGCACCTGTGTTCAGGTTACTCCTCTACAGCAAAACACCGCAGATGCTTCCAGACTTGCCATTTCTCAGCCTCTCACATTGCAACTGGGAAAGGAAAAAGAGTGTCACGATCAGCACTGTCGTGAGCTTCTCTACTACAGAAACGGAGGTCGTGCACATACAGGGCATTCAGAAAAGCCTCCATTTCAGCAGCCCCTCCTCTCAGCTCACGCTCCCTCTGGCAGTCAGCAAACACCTCTCATGCAGTGACTGCTGATGCTTGAAAATTCTCACCTCTATTTTAGGTTTAAAGTGTTTTATTGGCATAATTCGGTTGATTTTTCCCCTCCTTGCCCGTCACATGTCACACTGCAAGGCAGGTGCAAGGCTTGCAGGATTTCCAACTTTCAAGTTTAACATATTTTTCCCTTCATTTTTATGTTGACTGTTCCATAGCGGATCTATGCATGTCAACACACCTGAAAATGAGTAACTAGATCCCCTTTCCACATTTAATGAGTGCTTCCCTCATTATTCTCTTTCCTGGAGGGCCACACAGGTAGACATAAAAGGGAAAATTAAAATGACTCCAAGTCACTTCAGTAATCCGCAGACCACCCATGTCATTAGCACTAGTCCTCTAGCAAATGCCCCTGTCTGAAGGGGTCCTATGTCACTTGCAATAATTTAAGCACAAGACAGACTATAAAGCCTCCTAGAGCTACCAGCAGACATACTTGACAGTGGTAATGGCACACTGCAACACTCCCATAACTCAGGCTAAACACAGCAGCTCTCCTAGCAAATCACAAACACCAGTTAACACCGAACTACAGATTCCTTAAAGCAGAACACAGGTTTTTGACACACACACACTCCTATTTGATTCTTCTTATTTGCTTCAACTCTATTTTCCCTCCTAGGCTCTTCAGTCCCTTCCCTGCAAAGCACATGGATGGGGAGAACCATCAGACAAAGTGTACTGAGCAGTTCAGGGGGAGACACTGTTCGGATAGGGGTTGTGTGTGTGTGACTGACTTCTTGCTCAAGTAATGTCAGGGCAGCCAGGGAGAACAGAGTTACCTAGAAAAAAGCCTAACCCTTGCAAAGGGAATGGGAGTAGTGATAGGAGGGCTACAGAACGGACAAAAGAGAGGATCAGTTTGCTGAACATCTTGGATATCTGCACGTTCAGGCAGGTAGTACGGGAAATGAACAGGAAGAATTAGAAAGTCTTAGTATTTAATCAAAATCATGGCTTAATTGGCATAACAGAGAGATAGGATCTCTAGAGGTCCCTTCCAATCTCAACCATTCTGTGATAGGATGCAAGAATTCATACGACTGGAGCAGTAATATGGAAGGCCCAGGCTACTCAGGAGCAGCAGGCAGAGGGAACGAAAACATTCAGAAACACAGAATAAATTTTGAAAGACTAGAAAAAAATGATTAAAAAAAGTTTGAAGCATGAGGGGATTTGCTAAGTGTGAATATCATTGAGGCTTTTTTTTTCCCGCCCCTAAAAATCTACCAGTTTTACCCAAGGTCTCCTGATATCTCTGGGGACATCTGCAGTGCTGCTGCCTTTCCAGAAGCAGTGCCCAGAGAAGGCCAAGGGGCAAAGCAGGGTGAGAGGCCGAGCAAGTTCTTGACCCTAGTGAAGAAGGAGGAACCAAGATGACTGAAAGGCATTGCTAGTCAGTATCATCAGTGGCTGTGCTATCAGAGCCAAAAGAAAGATCAGAGCAGTACTCAGACCACCAAGTTACACTTGGGCTGCTCCGATTCACACTTTCCGGCATCTCCACACAGGTGCAAACACAGCAACACCCCAGCAGGGTTAGGAAACACACAGCCTCCCCATGGGGCAAGGGGGGACCCCGAGGGGCTACAATTCTTCCAACACTGTAATGTCCAGTTATTAATTGCTTAGTTTTCCTCCCATGCTGATGTGAAAAAAGCAAAAAAGTTACAAATTCATTATTATAATTAAATGTCCACAGTACAGGTTTTGTCTGAGAGATGGGCAATGGTGCTAGATCCTGTCTGGATCCTCCTCAGAGGCCTGGAACAGTGCCTGAACTTAGCAGTAGAGCTTTTCCAAGAAATCTCTGCTCTGCAACACTCGGTCGCTCGTGATAGTGAGGAGAGGCCCTTGCAGAATCACGGGCCGTCATCCCTCATTTGAGGGCACCACGCTGTGTGGGCCACCTGCTTGTTCGTGTGGCGTGGAGCAGACTCGCACATGCTGCTCCGGGCATCTCCAGGCCCTTTCCAAGAACCGCACCGCTAACTGATTACTGCGGTCCCCGAGGTCACTGATTCAGAAAGCACAAACAAAACACTCAGCTAATGCCCTCTGCAGACAACACCCCGACAAGTCCAGGCAGGAGTTTCATGCACAACCCCGTGTAAAACTGCCGTTCTCTTGCCCTAGCATCACCTGCATTCCTGCCACGGCTAAAGGGGACCCACGGCAGATTCCATTGTGCAGACACGCCGGGATACACTGCTCCTTTAATCCCTTTGCAGGAGACACAAACACACGTGGTGTCTGACGGAGCAGGCAGCACAGGATCCTGTAGAGGGTGAGTCACTGTAAGGTATAGACAAGTCAAGAGCTCCTACACTCAACAGCCTTGGTTCTTTCACCTTCTGTGACTGAAAGTTAGCTGAATTTTGGCAAAATACTTCATGCTTTTCAGAATAGGAAGGCAGTGAATTCAAACACACACATCTTGTTAGTGCTTGTAGTGTTAGTGCTCTAACACTAACTGGGTAAGTGATTCCCAAGAATAGAGAGAACTGTGCTTAGATATTTGTGTCTTTCCAATGTCATGAGCACGAGCAAACAGATACCATTTCATCCTATTATGCAACAGTTCACTTAGCAACAGCATTTCATTTTCAGTACTAGGTAAAAACCTATAATAACAACCAACCATCCTCAGGAAGGAGTATCACTGCAACTTGCTTTGTGGCTGGGGTGCCTTAAGGATAGCTTCAACCTTGTCTTGGGATTTACGTAGACCATAATTATCAATGTCATGGCCACAGTATAGCATTAAAACTTTGAAAAATTAGTGTTTTTCCTTGTCCGATGGTGACATGCCTCAAGTGGAAATAAGCTTATTTTGGAATGAAACTGGCTGCACAAGAGGTTGCAGCCGCACAAGCTACACAACCATAGTTCTATTCATAAGCACCCCACAAAGATGAGCTCTTCCTAAACATTTTCCTTCGAATCAACCAATCCTGAAGTCACCACTCCTTGGACCAGCATCAGGGCCTAGATTGGTCACTGTCTCATAAGGATGAGCATTTTACACTGTTCTCACTTTTTATGAGATTTTTGATATCTACAAACCTCAGAAGGTCCCAGTGCTCAACATCAAAAACTAATCCAAGCTAAGAAACAAATACGGAAGAAATGCATTGCTCGTTTCCTAGAAATATCTGATCTTAGATTTTTATTCTGCTTTCTTCTAAAACTACCAACACAGACACTTACAGCACACATCCTTAATATCAGGGCTGGCCAGACTTGTTCTCAGCATAACAAAAATTGTCCAAGCAGACGGTCTGTGCTTCCATTTCCATTCCCTTCTCTTGAGAGTAAGGCTAAGAGGAAAGAGACATCCAGGAGCTGCTCTAAATGAGACAGAGCACATTTTCATAAATATGAGGAAAGAGACATCCAGGAGCTGCTCTGAGACAGAGCACATTTTCATAAATACTTCCAAAATGAAAAGAGTAGTACATCTCTTGACACAGGCTACTTGCAAATAGCCAGTAGCATATGAAAAACAGGAGACACAGACACAACTTCAGAAGTTTTCATGCACAATTTCATGTTTAGAAGGCACACTGGTTGTTTTGCACTTACACACACAATTTACTGAAACAGCTAAAGCACTTAAAAATAATATACCCCTCATTGTTTTTTGATGCACTGCCTTCTTCAAAGCTTTTCCTTGGCTATAGCATTCACCTTTACTCTAACAGCTGCTTAAACAGTGGCCAAAAAAAAAAAAAAAAAAAGTTTGTGATCTTCACTAATGCTTGTTGGAAAGTGTTATTTTTCCCTCGGTGAAACTTCAATGAAAATGAGAAATAGTTTTCATCTTGATTTTTCAATGGAAAGTGTTCAATGTTTTGGCTGAAACTCAAATACCAAAATATTTCAACCAAAACCCCAAATATTTGCATTAGGAAATGCTGCTGCATGGTGCCCTGGGAAATGAAATTCCAGGTTTCAAACTCTCCTTTCCCCTAATGCCCCATGATACAGCTGATTTCCCTTTTCTAAATGAGAGCTAGTACATCATCAAAATTGAGCATCACAATTCCTGGTGGGACACATACACTAGAGAAGTGAATGGGGACTTCAGATAGCAGAATATCAATGAATAATGAATTCCCACACCACCCCATCAGCTTGCCCAGATGCAAACACTTTTTGATTTCAAGAAATAGGTTTAAAGGAAAGCCTTTGTTCTTAAAAGTTTCTTTTTTTGAGGCAAGCTTAATTGAAAATCTATGATTTTTGTCAATATTCAGCTATTTTGTTTCAGCTGGTTGAAGAGAGCCTTCTGTTGAGCATTGCTGTAGATTCCCTTCGAGTTTGAGTACAGTTCAACACAGCAGCAACACTGCCAAAGCTTTCCAGCAGACCTGGGCACTCAATTTCCATGGGTCTTGAGGGCAACAAGCAGATCCTCCAGATGGCACTGATTCCTCCTCTCAGTCTACACATTTTCCCCTTTATTACTGCTATTCTCTCCAGGCTTTGCCAGCAACTACTTCAGCAACACATCCAGCGTGAGGCCAAATAACTGCGGTCCGGCCACAGGCTCCCAAACCATGGAGCTTGGTGCCTCGGGGCATCAGGGGCTGAAAAGCTTTTCAGTTTCCATAAACACTGTCTTCCTTTTCCTTGAGGGGCACAGTTGCCACTGGAACCCAGAGCAGGCCCTAACAGCTGAAGTCAGGTCGGCTTATGTGATCCCAGTGCACTGCCTATGCTTTAGGACACAGAGGAAGACAAGCTTTTTGTCTTTGCATTTAGGGAGGCACAGGAAAACCCACCAATATCATCTCGGGCATCCAAGAGCCCCAAGACACCCAGGGAGAAGCAGGCCTTCCCAATGAGCCCATGTTCTTGCCTGGCCACTAATCTTACTGCTAAATACTGCCTAGGGATCTGCAAGTGAGGCCAAATCTAGATGCCTTCCTAGAGACAGAAGGATGAGCATTGCTGGGAGACACCTTACCAAATTCATCGCTGGGATGAACCAGGATCTTTTCCCTCGAAGGGCTGCCTCCTACTGAGGCTATGACAGTGGCCTCAGTAGATTCCTGCAGCCCACACCGTGGGAGCTCCTGTGCCTTGCCCTTTGAAACAAAATGTTACGACTCTGCCTTGCAAAGTGACACAGAAGGAAATTTCTTCCTAAATCTGGTAATCAAATTAGTTTGACCAGCCAGTCATCTGCAAAAGAAGATTTTATGTACCACGTCCAAGCACTGGAGTACCTCCAGTGTCATGTCTCCAGCTGGGAAAAATCTGGTGCCTCAAAGGAAAGCAAACAATAAATCCTTCCCGAGCCCTGCAAGCCGAAGCCCTGAAACATGAGATTTGGTTACAGCTTTGCATTTCGACAGGGTTAGGAACGCACTGGGGCCAGTATAGATCTTCCTGCGCGCCTCGAGAAGGGAAATGAATGCTACCACATACCAAAAAACTTCTGTACGCAGCTGGATTAAAGCACGGGTATCTTGCGGCTGACGCACAGCATTTGCTCCCATCGCCTGCACGGAGGATAGAGCACAGGAGGATAGAGCACAACTAGAAGGCATCTTGCCTGGCTGCGCTTGTGGAAGGGTACGGGTGTCCCACAGTCCTGCTCTGGAGCTACTCCATGCCTGCTGAGGCACCTTTGGACATATCTTATCTGTAAGAAAATGAATCAGGCCCTTCCTCTCATTTTGCAGACCTCGCATGCTGATGAAACAAGATTTTTTGTTAATTTGTTCCAGTCCTTAGTTACCTCAGTCAGGAAATTTCACCTTCTCTCGAGGCTGAAGTAGTCAGGCTTTGACCTCCAGCCATTAGATCTTGTTCTGCATCTGTCAGCGAACTGGAACCATCCCGGCACTTCTTCACATGTAAATATCCACACAGTGCTCAAAGCATCTTAATTTCAGCTGCGATAGCTAGATAAATTGAGATCTGAAAGATCCACATTTAAGCTCAGGCTCATTTTTGAGGCTCTCCTTAGAAAATATTCCGAATCTTTCCTGAAGAATAGTCAGCATAAGAGAGCTCTCCAGCAAGTCATGTCAATGCTGTGTAGAGAGGCAGAAGTATTTATGCTACATACTCTTCCTATAAGCATCCAAGGTCACATCCATGCCACAGGATGGCATTGAGACTGGGAGTAGAAAGCTTCAGGCTTGTTTTAACTACAGTGGAAATTAGCTAAATGAAGAATGAGACACAGATGATGCTCTTAATTAGAAAAAGCAAAGTAGTATTTTAGCAGATACTAACACTACCTCCAACAGGTGGCTTCCATCAACCTCATGCTATTCATTGGAAATTCTTTTTTTTTTTTTTTTTGATGAAACCGATTTGGGGTTGACAGCAAGGGGACTTTGAACGCCTGTTGCCCTTGTTTACTTAGTCTGTTTCTGATATTTCTCCCTCTAGTAGAGGAATCTTTTTTTTTTTTCCTTTGTAACTCGCAAAGGAGTTCCTTATGTACCAGTCTGAGTACTGTAATGAACACTTTGAAAAACACTATGTATATATACACACTTATCTTCAAATAGTATTAATAAGCAGCTTAGAAATTACAGATTTATGTGCTAGTGTAATTTGTGATGTGGTTCTGTAGTTTATTGGTAGCTTTAGCCTGGAATATCTTGTAGATCTGCAGCTTATGAACTAAGGACTGCTTTGCCTGACTATGCTCCCTTGACTATCTCCCCCAGGACTATCTTATGGATGCACAATCTAGTCTAATGCACCACAAAAATAAAGGAAAACTTTTATCACCTAGGCCAGCCATAGAGCCAGGCAAGATAGCCTGGAGCCAGGGAGATGAGTTTTTCCCTTACATACTGCTGGTTTCTGGAGCTTAGCTGAGTTTTGGGGCAAGCCTTCCTCCTGCAAGGGAATAAATTCTCACTCAGCCTCACCTGGGTGGAGGCCCTTGAGAGCCCCAGTTCAAGGAGATGGGCAAGTCTTCACATAGCAAACAAAAGTGCACGGTCCCGCTGACGGGCACACGTGGTGAAACACTACATGCATGCTCAAATACATTCCTTGATCAGGGCCACAGTGAATGGCTGCTTTCTATAGAAATGCTTTTCCATGGACATGATCCAAAGCCCACTGAGGTCAGCAAGAGTCTCGCACTTCAATAGGATTTGGATCAGCCCCCATGAGTATTTCCAACTAAAACCAGCACAGGAATTTGTACATGCCCCTGCCTTGAAACAATTTGAGTCTAGTTCACTATAAACCCTCAACTCTGGAAAAGCCCGGAACACAAGTTGGATTTTTTTTTCCTCTGAATTGGTCTTTTTCAGGGGAGAACTGGGCAAAGTAAATCTAGATTCCAAAGAGTGTAATGCCTTAGGAACATTTATACCTAAATCAGTGTTTAAATTTAAAAACATCTGGAGTTCCTATTTAAGGAAGAAATTCTCATTGCTGCTTTCTTGTAATACTGCAGGTTAGGAAGTGTATAAAGAATAATTAAAAGAGCAATCAAAAAGACATCTGCTGAGATGCCCTTTTTAGGGTCTTCAGACATGTTAAGGTCTTCATACAAAGATAAGACCTCGATTTCCTGGCAGCATGATTTCACTCAAAGATGAACACTGGAAAAAAAAGGAGAAAGAGGGAAGAGAAAAATCATAAAAGCATTCCACCTGTATTGCTGGCAGATGGCTTATAAATGTCGCGCAGCCTTAGACCTACTACTGGCTCATACAAGAGGTATTAAATAAACTGCTGAACATCTGCTGGTAAATACACAGCAAACAAGAATGCAACTTGGAGCCAAACATCTGGCAAGTGTGGGCCACATCTCTGCTCATAAACTAAGCAATGTTTTCTGCTAATCATTAACAGAGTTATTGATTTTAGAAGTGTATCACACAGCTATAATTTTGTCAGAGAGTAGACCACATAAGTTGTTCTTTTTCTGGTTGTTTCATTTTGTCTTATTCCAAAAGTCCGTAAATTGACGAGCGGGACAAAAATTATAATTGACATCATCTGTGGGAAATATTTCATAAAACAACAGGCCCAGATGTAGGATTAAAGCCATGTGGTAGTAAAATACCACACTGAAAAAAGGCCAGGTTCCATGATTTCTTACGAAAACAGATGTGCTATTACTCCATTCTACTTGTTTTTCAATACTTTTTACTCCAAATAATTCTCCCTCTCTCTCTTCCCCTCCTCTTTTTTCCACAATTGCACTAGGGAGAGATCATAAATTGATTGCAGATGGCAACTTGTACTTCAAAATCCTGACTGTCACAATCTTTGAAATAAAAATAAATGAAACATTTTGTGAAATTATATTGAGCTGTGTTAAAAGTAATGAAGATTATACAAACATATGTCTGTTTGTCATTTATACAGCACCTTCAGGCAAGACAACCAAATCTATTAGACAATACTCCCCTCCCTGGGAAGCAGTGATTTTCTAAGTCCAGGATGTACTGAACTATAGAAGGTAACCTAGTCTGAGAGCTCCTTGCTCCAAATCTCAAGATGGTCTGAACCTCTGCAACCCAGAACTAGGCATGCACATACTTGGCTCTCTCGCATACAAAGAGGCGACATGAAAACAACACAGAAGATTTCGGTGCATCCTGCTCTGCACATCATTTCATATTAGTGCATTCTTGACAACATATTGTATAAGAGATGCATGAAAGACGGAGGCTTGTATGGTTTGAATCCTAATTTGTCATAGCGCTGTGCAGAACACCAAACAACTGTATTTCTACTGAATGACTTACTAACACATGGAGCCGATTAGGATGCCACTAATTACAATTCATTAAGTTCTGAATTTATGCAGTTTCACAATGGGATTGCAGGGATTCTCCATTTCCAGTTATCATAGATTTTGTAAGGCCTAATAAAACACAGGACAAAACAACCTCCTGTCCTGTGTTACTTTGAACAAAATCTGTTTCCAGTAGAAATGAGGGTGTTTTGACATTGAGGAAAAAGGGCTTGATTCAAGTCCCTGTTTTGGGGACTCTTGGAGCCAGAAGAAGGCACAAGTCACCAGCACTCATTTGCGAGAGGGAAACATTCAGCTCCTGCTCTACTTCAGGGGCTGCTTTGGAAGAGCGCAGTAACATGATTCAGGTCTGCTGCTCCTCTGCCGAAAAGCGAGAGTAAGAACTGAAGGCAGTGGGAGACTAGAGAAGTGAGAATCAAGAGTTTTCAGGACCAGAAAAATAAAAAGATAGAGCAGAAACATAGTCAACCCCCAGACTAAGATGCAGGGCAGACACATAACACCGCTTCTTCAGTTAAAACTTTAGGCCCAGGAGAGTTAGCAAGGATCCCTTCACTGGCAGCTCCCCGGGCAAACCCTGCAGAACAGCAGGGTCTTTGCCACCAGGCTCTGAAAGCTGCACTTCCTTGCTGCAACATCTTTTTAATGACGCAGCTCTCAGAGCAGCTCTTTCCCAGCCGCAACAGAACTTGGGTAACTACTCCCTCCCTTCTGCCAGAAGCACCACGACGACCAGGGAGACGCAGCCCAGGGCGCCCAGCGTACGTTAGACACAATACACAAGGCAGCTTTCAGAAACCGGAGCGGTGCTCGAGGGAGAAGGGGTGGGACTGAGCCGCGCTCAGCTGGCTAGAATAAAGGCTTTCGAGCAACGAGGGGAAGACTTGGAGGAAGTTCAAATCAGGGTCACTTGCCTTTTGTAACAGATGAATCCGAAATCCCGTGAAGACTGGTACTGCACAGCACAGGAATTGGCAGCTCGAGCGAAGCCCCTGCAGCGGGACAGCAGTTTGACACCACATCCTCCTGCCCAAGGAGACATGGTTCAAATCCTCAGCTGAGGAAGCTCTATTGCGTTATGGCACCTGGTCCGTGGGCCCCTCGGTTCAAGCCTTGCAGACCGCATGTGAAGAGCTAATGAAAAATAGCAAGACTAGGAGACCTTGGAGAAAGACAGCAGAGGTTTTTCAGGCAACAGCTGCATGAATAGTGTTGTGAACATACATACCTACACACGGGCATCTCCCTGCTTTCTGGGGCTCTACTCATTCTGCTCCTCACTGCCCAATTTATTAGAAAGGCTATTTTGCATGGTAAAAGGCACAGTTGTATCAGATTTCAAACAAGAAAAGGAGGATCCCTCTGAATGCTCCTAGAAACTTTGTTCTAACCCACCACAAGAGCTCTTAGTGGGCTCTTCAAGTAAATCACCTCCCCTCACACTTTTCTCCAAGGCGACCTTGCCTAACAACTGACTGTAAAAATTACTTTCTCCGGAATATTTACTGAGCTGTATTAAGCTTTGGGGTCTGTAAGGAACATTGGAAACATTTGCTGCTACTTTTTCCTTTAAACAGTTTGTGATTCAAAATGGACAATTCATTCTTCGCTCATTTTCAATTGTTTCAAACTGAGGCTGGCATCCACTGTCAATATCCAAAAGACAATGCCTTATTTGAGATGCATTTTCCAAAAGGGGAGGAGAAAAAATAAAAAAAGGCATTCAAGGAGCCCCACGTATTTAATGCAATGCAGTGCCTACGTCAAATACAATAAAGAGGGTATCTTTGAGAAAATATTTTTAAGGTCAGGCTTCCCCTTAAGGCTGATCTCTGCAAATCTTACCTGGGAGCCCAAACAGTCTCAAAGTTTACATTAATGACCAAAGGAGATTTCTCTTTCCTATTTTTTAATAGCTTTCTTTCTCCAATAAGACAATACCACGTCCTATAAAATCTGAACCAGTGACATGATAGCAGTATCAAACTATGATGTTCATAAGGAATCGGGGAAAGGAATCTTTTTATTATTTTTATTATTCCAATAGTAACAATTTGCTGGATAATCCTTCCCCAGGCCCCATGACACTTTGGACACCGCACTCCAAAGTCATTCCTATTCGGTCTGTGATACCACTTCACTGCCATGTGAGAACCCACACATCTGGTCAACCCGCTGTGTCCCACAGAGCCCTGCAGAGCCGGAGGGGACCCAACCAGATGCAGCACACAGGTGTGAGCAGGAGGAGGAACAGAGAGGCAGTGATCCGCAGGTACACAGAGCAGAAAAAAGCCTCACTTGGGTTAGTGACCACCTGACATGGGATATTGGCCACCCAGCTCCTTGGAGTAGTCTCATAGAAAAGAAAGTCTCTCGGGTTGTCCCACAGCAGTCAAGGGACCAAAACGGTTGCCCAGAGGAGAGCCTTGCAGTCCTGTGCACTGGGCAGGTGTAGCCTGAAAACACTGCATTTACTATTTTACTGGAAATATTCAGTAACTTTTAGGCTATTTTGACTTTTAGCACAGGAGTTTTACACTTTCCAAATCTCCCACTGTTCCCAAAATGATTAGTTAACTCTCCCTGTCTTATTTAAGTGCAGAGGAAAAAGAGGATGTGTTCCAGGTAAGTGAAATAGGTTGGAGAAACAGAACAGTAAGGGTGAATGCAAATGTTAACATTTCCTCCTAAATAAAGACCTGACATTCACTTAAAAAAAGCCAAACTGGAAAATTTCCCTTCATCTTCACAGTTTCCTTTGTTGCACAAGAGTAAATATACATAAATGTACACACATATATACACACGCACACACCTTTGTGTATATATTTAAAACTAAGCTTTCGGACACACGCATGGGCTCGCGTCTCAGGGACCACGAGGGCAGCTCCTGAAGCTCGGAATAAACTCCGGCCATTGTGACAAATCATGGGGAGAGTCGTGTCTATCAGCAGCTGGTCAGACGGCTCAGCAGTCAGCAAGGGAAAGTGACACTAGCAAAACCTGCAGCAGGTAACATGGTAATACTAGATTCCAGTTGAACATCCTGGTACTAACCAGAGAGCGAAGGAAACCAGAACAAGGCAACACACCTGCAGTTGACACCGAAGTTGAAAGCTATACATAAGGAACATGCAAGAGTTGTGGTTCATGTTTCAGGCCTTGAGAGCTTTTTTCTGCAATGCAGCAGCTTCTGAGTGACCTGAGGAAGCACACGTTGCCCCAGCTCACCACGCCAGCAACAGTGCCAAACTCTCCCTTCTTCATCTCCTTCCAGCGCTCGCATTAAGAGCCCTGAAAAGGGCTTATTATGGTCAGCTCCACCTCTTCCGTGCTGCTGTTGGCAACAGCCGCAAGACGACGGCATTGCCAATGACAGAGATATCAACCACAGCTTCCCCCAAGCCACATTTCCAGCCACAGCAAATATTAGCCCTTAAAATCTGTGGGAAAACTCATGACCTGTCCGATACTGCTGCGTGTCTGCATGCTCTGGGTGTTCTATTAGTGCTCCAGTCCCACAGGGGCTTTCTTCCCACTTTCCACTAAGAGTGTAGATCTTTGGGAATTGTGCTGCGAGACAAAAGGGAATTAGCAGCAAGAGATGCTAAAAATAAGCCTATTAGCATTCTTTCTTCAGAACTGTTCGTCAGGGAAAAGACCAGTTTGGAATACTCTGCAGAGCAGGAATATGAGCTCCTCGCATCAAATGAGATGTAACTGCACATAACTGAAGGGTGGATCTTGGGTTAAGTAGTGGATTCCTGAGAACTCATCATTCCTTAGGAAGGGTCACAGACCAGGTTTCAGCAGTCAATAGCACAGGGCCTCCAGAGTCAAAGTTTGCATTTCACTGGTCTGATTTCACACCCACCCAAAGGCCCCAAGCTTCAAAAGTTTGCCCACTTGCTCCCTTGATAACTTTGGCTTACAGCATAATGAACTCAACAACTTAGTTTTATGCTTTGGCTTACAGCATAATGAACTCAACATAGTTTTATGTCAATGAAGGGAAGGAAGCAGCAGCACTGTCCTTTCCTTCGTTTGCCCTACATTTCCTTTGATAAGGAAATAAAAGCTTTTAATTCATCCCTCTCCACTCTCCCTTTTATCCCAGAAATACTGTAGCACTGTTCATCCCTCCTCATGCAGAGGCCAAATTACATAGCACAGGTCAATTTGCCTGTCATTCTTGCACTTTTTCCACTTCTGCTGCCCTTTTCCAAGACAACAGGTTAATGATAAGACACAGGCATGTTCTACACTCGGACAACGGTGCAGTAACAGTCCCTGCCTTCTTCTGAGCTCTCCCTCAGCAAGTCCTAACACGATGCTCACCCTTTTCACTGCTGCGAAGCACAGAGCACTGGTCCCTAGAATCACTGCTTTGCTTTGTTTTGGATCCCACTCCTGAGGTCTAATCATATAGAGTCCACTGGGGCACCTGGTGGAATTAGAATCTTTTCCTCAATACATACCTTACCTTAATTGTTATTTTTTAGATCACATATGACAGGTTGAACTGTACAAACCTCTGGGGGACCACAAAACCCTTATGGGAGCACAATGGTCCTTTCACTACTGACAATCTCTATCTCCATTTACTGTTCTCTGCTCAATCATAAATCCACAAGAGATACTTTCCATGGACAGCAGAAGTGCAGGTGGCTTCTTAGCCATACTAGAAAGCATACCACACCAAACCACCCTTCTTTGACAAGTTTTGGCATATGACATTCGCTCAAGCACAGCTCACTCACCATCGCACAACACCCACACCTTTAGGACCCTGCTGCAGCAAAAACGCACCTAGCACTTGCACTGCAGACAGACACAAAGTCAGCAGCACATCAGCAGCTTTGCTGCAGAAATGAGGCCTAATCCAGCCATCTGGTGCAATACTAAGTCATCAGTCTGCAAAGATATCATCAATGGAGCCTTCAAACATGGAAGGCAATAGGCTGAAACATCCCTCCCCGATTTTAGAGAAAGAGACAAAGGTCTACACAGGATCTACATTAGAGGCCTACAGAAATCAGGTCTTGTTTCATCTGCCCAATCCTATGATATTTCTCCATATGAGAACCTGGACAAGGAAAGACTACATAGCAATATAAAGAAAAATCAAGGATAAGCTACCTAACTTATGCAAACAATACACAAATGTCTTGGTTTTGACATAGAACACCACTTTGGCCTTTGACAGAGGATCCATGGCACTTGCCAAAGAGGCAATTTGTCCTCTTGTGTAAGAGCAGCTGCTGCTGAGAAGCACTCTCATCGTCCCATCACTGCTGACTGCCAGAAGCAGATTTGAACAGGAACAGCATCTCCAGGTTTCACTCAGTCAGGTTGCACTCCAAGTCGCCTGGGCCAAGCCCTCATCATCTCTCTGCCTTAACTAAACATCCTTTCGTTAGATGTATGTTTCCTTAGATGGACCAACATTTCTAACTTTGATTTCTGGCAAATCAAATCCAGTTAAATGACAGGGGCCTTGGGGGCTATTCCTAGGCTCATTTACTTCATCATCTTTCCAAAATACGAAGGCCCACGAACCCAGGCAGTGAACATCTTGCCAAAAGTCCCTTGGTTTTGAAGACTTCATGTCTCCCTCAGAGAAAAACTCCCACCAGTCCCCTGGCCAGAGCTGCCTGTTGAAACTAACAGGGCACTTCATAATTTACATACCATCAGCCTACTTTAATCAACATTAATTTGCATTTTTCTGGTATACAAAGAAACACAGGGAGTCCTGCAAAGAGTGTAGTTTCTTGGAAGTAACTTGAGGAAATCATTTTTCACACACTTTGGTCTGATGCACAGCCAGCCCTTAGCAAGGGTCCGGTAACTCAGCTGTCTAAATGCTTAGGAAGGGAGCCAGAGGTTTTCTAAAGTTCACTTGTCTCCATTATCTACCATTAAGCAGCCCTGAGCCTATCTGCAGTAGCTGCATTTAACCTGCTGACCTACTGTAAATTCCTTTTTAAGCAGCAGCTTATATTTCACCACTAATAGGATATAAGGCAATAGGAAATGCTCACTTGTTATTGGTAGCCCATATCCTTTCCAAGTCTTATCAATTCCATTGGTTTTCATTTCCTTCCAGAGCATGGTACAATTTAACAACTCACACGGCCAAAGCTAGTCACAGCCTAACTCCCTCTCAAGAAGCTCTTGTTAGGAGAGTTTCAGCCAACTGCTCAAAGTTACAGTCTTTTCTTGGAGATTTGGCTTTCAACCTACCCGCATCCAGGGTTCTGCAAAACTCTGGCACAGTAAATGGATCTGTATTAGAAAACAGAGGGAGAAACATAAAGAATTTCTCTGCAGCTTCTTGAGAGGTTTTCCTCATAAACAAGTGCTCTGTTCCAAGCAGTGAAGAACTACTAAGAAAACCTGCAAACAGTGAAACAGGCAATGACTTGGCAAAGAGTCACTATGACCAAAGGTACCAGCTATGTCAAAGCAGCGAATCGCAGAGATGCAAGGGAAGGAAATTATAAGAACAGACACGAGCAACGTGATCCCGTGGCAGGGGTCCCAGTTTCAGCCCTGCTCACGCACCCTTGCAGACCACATGTTTTTCCTCTGTGCAACCTGTGCCCTGAAGAGCTTGATCTTGCCGCGTGCACAGTCCTTCTACCCTGTTTGAAGTCAGAGGTCTGGAGGTGCTCAGCAAATCATAAGTGTCAACTACAGCAGGCAGAATTAGTTTCTTTCTCTTTCCAGTCCAAGTACTTGCTGAGGTGTTGATGCCATTCGGTAAAAAATAAAAATAAAAATGTTAACCACAGCCAAAAAGTAAATTCCTGGTTAATAATATTCCTGACCACATCTTTGACTACAGCCTTTCACACTCCTTTTTCTTTAGCACAGTTTTTAAAGGATAATTAAGAGATT
>NW_010584452.1:141882-159635 GCF_000705375.1 Tinamus guttatus | reverse complement strand
ATCTTTCCAAAAAGAAAAAAAAAAAAATCCATGAGACAAGCTTTGTTACAGTGATGCTACGCTTACTGCAGACCTAGACCACCTATAAAGCTAAAAAAGAGCACAAAATGCCTGAAGAGTAGCCCAGCATGGGCCCAGTGCAACTGTATGCTTCCATTGGGATGCAGGCAGTCTAACATTGCTCCGTCCTGGTAAGTAACTCACGGGAGGCCTCGTCAGCACCTGCAAAAAGTATCAGCCCTAAATACCGTTCGCAGTTTCTATGCACCATTGACAGTCTGAACAGGCAGCTGGACAAGACTCAGGAGATGCTTCCCCTCTGGAACTATGATTATTAAGTGGTGGTCAGCCTGATCAGCTTGCTTATCTATTATCCATCTGATAAGTCCCTGTATTTTGATCTAACAGGGTTGGATAATTTCAAAATCAGAAAGCAAAACCCTACGCTTGCATGATACCATACACTTGAACTCATATTTCCAAATCTGTCTACTTAGTTTTAGACTGAACTACCAAAAGTTTGCAGCATACCAATCGGCATTACACACCAGCTTCAGATGGAGCTTTATCGATTAATCAGTCATAACGGCAATTAATGCTTCAATCAAAATTCTTAGTTGGAGCGAGCTTTGGTCTCCCATTACTCACCACTTCCTAATTACTTTGGGAGCTGTCCTCCTCCACTTTGACCTGTAAGAAACCACACACCCAGGAAGATTTTGCCGGCATTCTGGAGGCCCCGGAGCCTCTGGCAGATCCTGGGAATGCTGCTTTCCCTGCTGGGTGCTCACGGGGAGGCCCAGGTGGGCAGGCACCATTTTGTGCTCCAGGACTCAGTGTCCCCTGAGGCAGGTGGCAGCTGCTGGTGGCGTTCACGCAGAGGCTGTAGTGAAGTTACTTGCTCAGCCACAACATCCCTGTGCTGCTATAGACGGCATCAAACTTGGGTGTTTGTGGATTAGCACAGGCCCAAGTCATGGACAGACTCTTCAGCTCTCAGCCTGAAGGCTACAGTGCTCTCAATTCACTACTCTCCTGAGTCGTTATCTCGCAGCACAAACAGGGGAGCAGCCTCCCTCCTCTTCTAGCAGCCTAGAACCATTTTTACGTGTTACAGGTTTTGCTCCAGATTGCTTTACAGTGATTTTTATTCTGTTTGGGGCAGGAGATTTCTGAAGCATTCTTTCTTTTACTTTGTTTAAACACACGCACCCTTCTTGCTACCACATCCCAGGCTACCCTGTAGTTTAGTCAACCCCCCAGAGTTTGAGTATCAACTGCCCCATCAATACATCTTGACTTCTACAACTCTGCAATCATATGGCAAAGGCACTTTACTTTTAGTTCCTACACCTGGAATTTCCATTACCCTTCCCAAAAGGCTTTGGGAGAGACCAGCACTGATCATGCAGAAGGTGCGATGAGCCGGAAGCGCTGGCCATGCTCCAGCACCAACACCATGCTGCGGCGTCTGCCCTCAGTACAGGGCTTACCACAGTCAAGCATGGCACAGACAGGTTTGCTACTTAATGAGATCCGCAGTATTAGCAAGGAAGTAGCAGCACATACAATACTGAGTTTGCGGGATTAAGCCGCTGTCTTTTGAACGTTAAAATATTTGGAACAGGGTCAGAATTTGCTTCCAGGCAAACGGTCTGGATGCGTCATGGTCCAAACCACAGTCCTCGTAGGCTGACGGTGAGATAAGCTCAAGTCCATTCCCTGGGCTGGCAAGAGCTCCTCTGCAAGCTGGCGGGCAGCAGCGGAGCGCCGTGGTGCTGCCTGCCCGTAGCCCTTCCCGAAAGGGGAGCAAAGCCACTGCCCAGGAGTGACCCCTTCTCTGCCCCAGGGTTTGGCAGCTGCGGCAGGAGCAGGATGCACAGCCGTGCTGCCCCATGGGTAGGCTGAAGATGACAATTTTAGGTACATCTGAGGACTAAGGAATGAGAGCGGCATGAAGAGAAAAAAAAAAATCTCAAATTCTTCACTGCAGCCCATTCTGTGATCCTGCCTAAATTAATATTTTATGGTGCACTGCAAACCCCGGTAGTTTGTGAAAGCAGGTATGTGCTCACCAATTAGGAAGACTATTCAAAGTTACCTGAAAGTCAAATCTATGAATCCTGGACTTAATCATAGTGGGAATCATCTATCCCACTGCCCTACACAGATGGGAAAACCTTCAACTTCTTCTTTCAACCTTCTTCACACCACAAAGGACACTAACTACCCCTTTCCAAAAAACCCAGAAGGAAATGCAGAGATCACTGTGATCACTGTGATGATGACATTTTTCTTCTGATAGGATGGCCTCAAGAAATACAGTTCTTCTGCTTTCCTATGCCAAGATTGATCTTCTTAATATAAATATCTTAAAATTTACAAGTGCAGCAAAAGCTGCCTTTTCTGTTTATGTATAGAGCTAACCATCAGTTCAACTTCTGGCTCTGTATGAAGTTTTACTACTTTACTGACCTACATCAAGGCAAAATAAAAGGCTACAGAGAAATTGCTATTCATGGCAAAACAGGAGTTGCCACCTAAGACTTTCTTTTTGACTAAACAGCCAGTCCATTATTTTCTTCTTCATAGCTATTCCTTGTGCATTTCAACTGCTCTGCTCGATGACTCTTTGGGGATTAAGGAGTAATGTTTCATTTTTCACTGATCCTTAACAAAATACAGCAAAAGTTTCTACAATATAACAGAAGGGGTGCTGTCATTGTTCCAAGCATATTATATTTTAGACTAGCTGAATAACCTTTGGGGAACTGAAATGCTGAATCACATATAAAACGTTACATTCTCTTATCCATTAAGCCACACTTATGCAGAAAAGAATTCCCTGTTTTGGACTGGCATTTGCTCATCTGCAGAGAAAGAGACTTTATTCCAAGCCAGGGGATAAGATCAGCTAAAAATCTCATAATATTTTTCTTCCCATTACAGCTGGCCAGGCCACTGAGTGCCTCTGTTACATATGCCCCACAGTTTTACCTGAATCTATACCGAGCATCACCTACTGCCTCCCACTGCGTGTCACTGAACACGTGAGAATTTGAAATGCAGCTATTTTCCTGCTTGCCCTCCCGCGTGAGCTCCAGCCCAAGGCTGTTTCGGCAGCAAGGTTCATTATGGAAATGCTACTGCGGCAGCAGGAGAGAGCAAACCCTGCACGGAGCCAGGCTCTACGTCCCGTCCTGTGTCCTCTCTGTGGGGGCTCATCTGGCACGGGGGCAGCTCCCACCACCCCCACCTGCCACAGCCAGCCCGGTGCAGAACCCACCCGCTACAGCGCGGGGGCCGTCAGCACCCACCTCCCCAAGGCAAGAACTCCACGTACCAACATATTGCTGAGCACCACAGACATGAGTTTTCTTTTTTTTTAAACCGTAACAAAACAGCCTGACTCTCATTCTTGCAAGTGTGGAGACAATTCTTGAAAGGTCACTTAAATGAATCAGATGTTTGATTTTATCCTGTAAATTAAGACTCTGCAAATGCATCTTTTTTGGCAGAGGTTTGTTTTCTTGAGAAATATCTTCAAATGCCTTTCAAGTATCCTCCTGTTAGATGCCATTTTATTGATAAAAATGCTATTTGAGCAATTTCAATGGCTATGCCACAGTCTTCTGTTAACTAGAGATTTTTTCCTACCCTGAGCAAGCAGAGAATATCAAGACCTACATAAGGGGATCATGAAAGAAACTCATACACAGAACTTCAAAACATCAGAAAAAAATGAAGATGTTAAGGTTAATAAACTATAGCCTTAACAATCCAGCAAAATAACTATCCAGCAAAAGCTCTCACATCATCTGCGCCATCATACTTCAGCAACCCTAATTTCAAGGGCCTCAAAACTTTTAAGACGTTGAAGAGTTATCCAGAGCTTCCAAATACTGACACAACCGGAGGAAAAAGAAGCAGCCCATTACCAAGCTGAGGCAAAATCGATCAGGAAAGTTAGAATCATGTTTTCAGGCTTTACTGGCTTTACTATAAGTTGGCAACAAACAGAGCAGCATAGACACTCTCCCGCACCACCAGCGATCTTCCCATTCATTACAAAAGTTACGTGAAATCTTGGACAGAACAACAAATGGGAAACTTTAACATTAGTCATGCATTAGGATATTAGGGATTTGTATTTCTCAAATATAGAAGCAAATCCCACTAACGCAGCCTTCCCTGCACCTCATATCCTGAGTGGCTCTTGCAGATGTCGATACTGCTGTTACTGAAGTCAAGATGGGAGCTTTGCCATTGGCTTCAGCAGTGCAAGATCAAATCAACCAAACTACAACAGGGCCTGCAGCATGTCCTTAATTGCTTGGGGAGATGAAAGCCAACTGGGACCAACACTGCCACTTCTAATTACACCAAGTGGCACCATTCAATGGCAGTAACTCACCCTTGAGCAGAAGGGCCTGTGCATCATTTCTGTTTCAACCCAGCCCTTCTAAGCAACAAATAGGTTAAGTGCCTACCACATGCTCAGGGCAGGATTTCATCCTCAACTGGTTTTGGGGCCAGCTGGTAGTGAGACTTCCACTCCTGAAGACCTTTATGTGGCAGGGGGAACCACTAAATCATTTCCCTTCTCTGTGGCTGCCTTGGCTGTCTCCCCACCACATCCCCCTTTGCAGGATCCTTTCAATCCTTTCAGTTTTAACATGAGGGATAGAAGTGACAGACTAACATATGCATAAGAATGGTCTCCTCAAACCATAGGTATGTGGGGTTCATCCTGGGGAAGCGACTCCAAAATTCCATGGTTATTGCTGTGTAAATACTGAGCATCACCTCAAAAATGCTCAAGTTAAAAAAAAAAAAAAAGGCAGAAAAAAATCCCACAAAACACAGCAATGTGACCCTAGCTACAGTTACATAGGACTTTATTACTCAAAGGCCAGTTTTGTCACTGATATAAACGGGAGCAGTCCCCGCTCTGACTATAGCGGTTAGTAAGGCTGAATTGGACCCGCTCAACTCCATGTGAAGGCAGAAGCCCAGGGCAGATGGTCCAAGGGAAGCCTGCATCAGCTTCCCAGTTTGCCAGGGTTGGGCACACAGCCTAAATCCCGGCTCTTTGGGGAATGGAGGAAATGTATGGTAAAAGACCCCTTTGAATTGTCACTTGTAGCCATCAGGGCCACTGAACAGGGCTCAGCTGCAGTTTTCTAGTAGTTATACCCAAGTCCCCCAATAAAGGGAAAAAATATTTTCTTTATGAAAAAAATAATAAAAACAAGAACGTGAACAGTTTTCTCCCTAGTATGAACCATCCGTCCTCAGATACATTTCTTTCTCTCCTGCATGGCTGAAGAGGAAAAAAAAAAAAAAGCATCAGTTTAATAAAGAAAAAAGCCAAACTGTGCAACTGCTGTTTTAGCCCCACTGGAGAGCCCTTTGTCTAGTTTTACAGGGTCTAACATGTGTCCCATCAACTTCAATTTCTGCAGAGCTCTAGATGGAAAACAAGCAGGTGTTATCAACAGTATCACTGGAGCAACATCAAAGCCCTGCCCGCGTGCAGGAGCCTTGATGCTCCCCAGCTGCAGCATAGGCAGCCTGCGGAGAAACTCCAGGATCTGACAGAGGTTGCAAGACACCTTGTAAAGATGGGGAAAATTAACCAAGCAGGTGTCTAGTGCAGAACGCTTCTATAAACTCCTGCTTCTGCCTTATGCTGCACAAAAAGAGGCAGGCAGCTCTCTGCACGGATCCTGGCACCAGCTACTCCTGGGCACAGGATTATGCCCCCAGCTCCCTGTTCACTACAGGAGAAACATGGGCTGCTTTGGTGACTCAGCCAAAAGACCCGGTACACACTGTGACCACTCAGGAACTAGGGTTTTGTGCAGAGGTCATGCGCCTGCTAATTAGATACAGCCACAATTAGCCGCCTCTGGCGGCTGTCAACTTATAGAAGTGAGTTTGGCAGCACGGCCCTCCCGCTCGTGCTCCATCTCCAAGTGCCCAGGGCTGCGTGGCCGATTCATGTCACAGGTTTGCCCCGACACCAAGGCAAACAGGTAGGAGTAGCGAGGCCTGGGACAGCTCTAAAACACAGAGCAGCTGACAGGGCTGCTTGTCAGCCAGATGCTCAGAGACAAGCAACTTTTACTTCAAATGCCTCTTTTATTGGTCATTGCAAGAAGTTAAATGGGATTTAACACTTAACCAAGGGCCCAACAGATCTATTCTTGTTATGGATGGAGACTTCCAACCAATGCAAACCCATTGCAACCACTGCAGAAGGGAGGCAGATCCTTGCACATTAAGCAGCACATCTTCCTCTCTGCCATGTGTCTCACATCCCAACAGCATGGTCTATACAGCAGATGTAATCAGTTTCAGCTGGGACATTTCCTGTTTCCCCACAAGCTACATTAACCCCTTCTTTCTTCCTCCTCTTCAGAGGAGCTTAGAGCTTCCCCGAGCATCACAGGACTTTGGCCACTATCTTTGGTGTCTTGAGGCAGCACATGCCATAAACCTCATTCCCTCTCACATCCACTATTTTGAGATTAACTCTCTCTCTTGCCTGGCACAAACTTAACCCTACCACTTATTATATAGCTAGACAACACAGAGGTACCTGACTGAACCAACAAGAAAATGATCTTTTAGATGAAGCACTTCACTGCTAGAAACTTCGTCTCCAAGATGACATCCTTTTTCTGGATTAATTTCCAAGCAGGTTAGAACAGGTGACATTCTTTGAAGCAGCTGTCATGTCCTGTCATTTCTATGGTGTGATGAGTCTTAAAGATAATCTCTTAGAAAGGGCCCTAACGGAGACACCTAGGTGCAAGAGGTGCTATTCTCAATCAGAAATCCTACCCTTCACTGACATCTGATGGCTTTTGCAAGGGTGCAGCACCTCCATAAAGTTTGCAAAATAGGCCACCAGCGAGGTAGGTATAAATTTCCTGTGATAATCAGTCAAAACTAAGCAGAGGCGTAATCACCCCTCTGTTCCCTGGAGTTAAGTCAAGAGAGCTGAGCTTGCTATGAAGCTGGTCTTACACTGAGGCCTGCAGTGATTTCAGGGGAGGGGGTTCCAACAGAAGAGTGCATTTTTCCAAAGTCAATATAGCTTTTGAGTATCTGAGTTCAGGCCTAATATTAACAGGCTATGCCACTCTGACCTCTCTGTGACCACTAATTCCTGCCTATTCTCACTATGCACTCTTCCTAACATGTATTTGCCAGATTTTTCCGGAGGAGACAGGATATGCAGAAGTGGTAATTAACTCCAGCTGAGGTGCCTCCTGCTTTCTAGAGCCTGCCTTGGCTACTCTGCTATTTGTCCCAGGGTTTCTACACATACCAGTGTAGCACAAACCCCACGATAAATACCAGCATCTCCAGCAACCCAACAGCCATGCCAACTATCTGAGAGCCTATGAAGTACATATACCGCATTTTAAAATAAACACAAGTTTGCTTACACTGTATCTTGATCTCCAACCAACGTCTTGGGCTCTGCCCAGGAGGCAGACAGAAAGATGGGCTTGCGGTCAAGGCGCTGGTCTGGGAGTTGACACAGCTGGGATCAGACCCTGCTCTCCTGCCATCCTTCTGCACGACCTCAAATAAATTGTTAATTCCTCTGGGCCTCAGTTCTCTTATCTTCAAATGGGAGAATTCCATTTCTGCACCTTCCTTGTAGAAACCGTTACGTGAGGGGAACCAGGCTCTTGAATAAAGCTGTGATCATTTTCCCAAAACGGGCAAACAGGAGCAAAAGATGCAAAGCATAGGAAGTGCCCATTTCATTCAGCTTTTGAGACCTCAGCTGAATAATTATGTCCTGATTTGGACCATTTATAGAAATTCCAGAGTAGAGTCACGGGAATGGTCGCAAGTTCAGAAACCATGAGCTGCCAAACAAGACTGAGAAACTGGCATCGCTTAGTGCAAAGAGAAGACAAATGGGCTGCTGAAAAAAAGGAAGGAATTAATCCATAGTGGTCAGAACAAATAGAAATATGATTAAGTTACATATATTAAGGAAAATATTGAAGGTAAAGGAATGAAGCAACACATGGCATGTTTCTCTTGGACAGTGTGTCCACCATTAGGAGAATTAAGGACAGGTTAAAAGAAAGTCTGTAATGTAAATCAGCATTGGCCAGGCTGATCCTGCTCAGAGCCAGAGAATGCCCCACAACCACTTCGCTTTCAGTTGCGCTCTTCATTAGTCTGTGCTTTACTAGGCACTGGTTACCTACGGCGCTGACATCATGGAAAAAATCGTTTTCATAAAGCAAATGTGCCTGAAAATTCTGAGGGTTTCCAGCTTCCCAAAATACCATTCCAGTGGGTTTACTGTAAGAAGCATTTCCATGGAGATGGTGTGACCGGCATGAGTTTTTAAAGGTGTTTCCATCAACAGTAGGAACAACTGCATTTTTTTTTCCTCTCCTAGAAATCCCTTTTAACAGTCTAACATGTTTTTCCACCTACAAGGAAATGTTCAGCTATGTTCTTCTCCCTGCCTCCCTGAAGCAGCAACCAAGTCGCACGGAGCCACTATCTCCCTTTGCACGCACCCCATCCGCGTGTCAGTCACCTATCCAATCTCTGGAAGCACCTACCATTCTTCAGGAAATCCAGGTTTCCATTTGGCCTCAGGACCATGAGCACCCCAGGAACTTCCCTCCTGAGCTGCCAAAGCCCTCATAGGACCCTCAGCAGCCTTCAGCTAGCAGAAGAGCTATTAAATTCTCTGTAGCTTCTCAGAGTTGTTTCCTCCGTAAAGGAGGTTCTGCCCCCACGGCTATTTTAGTGCCTGTTTTGCCTCCTTGTGGCTGTTTTTTTAGAGCACCCTAATATATGACAGCACCATTGAGCTGACAGCTCACCTCCTGGTGCTGAATAACGATGAAAAATTTTTATAGGCTTCCCTATAGTGGGTTTTGGGATCCCTTAGTGGGTTTGGAATGTCTTTCAAATTTCCTTGAAGACTTTTCTTAAGGAAGTCCTGTATGACAAAGACACTGGACATTTTCTTCTCATAGCCATAAGCAAGAGTCCCTTCAAAACAAAAGAATCTAAATCATTTACAAATGGAGCCAAGAGAAGTCTGATGGAAGCTAACTTCAATTTTACCAAAGGTAGTCTTACCTGACTTTGGGGAAACATCTCTTGTATAAGTTAGTATGTAGCGGCTCACCTAGGTATTAATTTTAGAAAACACATACACACAAAAAAAAAACCCAACACACACCAATTACTAAACTAGTGATAGAGTGATGCATCTCTCTCTGCTTTTTGAGCACTTTTCTTTAAAAAACCAAAGACATCTTATTGTTCACGTTCAACAGGAGACCCAGTATGGGCAAACGTCACTGTTGAGTTTATTGCTAAATGGAGACTCCACCATCATGAAATTAAACCTTTCAGGGTGGGTATGTTAAGGAGGCAGGTAAGATATAGCTGTCTCCATAAAGCTGTTACACAGATATAACTGTAGAGACACATCACTGATGCCATGTCCCCATACCTGCATTAATGTAACCGCGGACAACTGTTCTATGGTCAGTAGCAAAGGCGAGTTGTTGGACTGCAACTTTGGGTATTATTCACACAGAACTGGAGTCATCTTGCACAGCACCTACTGGTGCTCCAGTCGTTACTCTTCGTTATATTTAGGCACTTGGATACTTTGGGAATGTACTAGGAACTGTGCCAGGAAAGCAAGTCATCTTTGAGCGTGTCCTATGAAGACAATAGCCAGCACCAGACACTTCGAAAGAATAAAATCTCTGAAGAAAAAGCATAAAACATGGAATATGTGCATAACATTTCTTCCTCACCACAAGTCACATACCAAAAAACAAACTGCTATACACTGCTGATGTGCATGTTCTCATGCCAAGTACATATGACTGCCCTTTAATCATACCAACTCAACTCCCTCCCTTCCTGGTTCCTGCACCCTAACCAGACTTGTTAACAGTTTTTAGATATCCCAGATATTCACTTATGAGGAAACAGGACCTTCCCTTGACTCCTGCAACACTTCATGGGAGCAGTGAAAGCTTCTGTCAACCCACACCACAGGAGACAGACCACGCACGTTGTACCTCAGCACGTCAAGGGAGCTGAACCAACACAGGCAGGAATCACTTGCAGCTTCACTGGTGCCCAGTTTTCACATCAGTTTAGCAGTTCTGGCAAGTGAACTGTGCTCTTACTGAAACAGATGAATCAAGGAGACAGCCTGACTACATTATTTATGCCACATATTTATACGCTGGACAGAGGGATCAAGAACAAAACTCAGCCATAAAATTACAGGTACAAACTGATGCCTCTCTATAACTACACCAAGCAAGAATAGCTACTCTAGTAGAACCCCAGCAACGTGATCTCTAGGTACAGAAGCGACTCAAGCCTTTTAGATGCTAGAAGATGATAATGCTCATGTTTGGGAGCAAGCAGAAGACCAGAAACTGTGAAAGAACCAAGGTTTATAGAGTGATTTAGGGAAATAGCAACTACAGCTTTCTCAGGGCATCATAAATAGCTGCCTCTCTATCATTCTCCAAAGGACACCGCACCAAGGTTACATAGTGCAAGCCAGCCTTGCAATTAGAGATGAGTCTGGGATGAAGAGGCTTGAATCAGGGCTTCATTTCTCAAAATTAAACTTTGGTTGAGCCTAATGCTGTTCCTCAAATATCTGGGGAACATTTGTGTTCATGTGTTTTTGCAGAGACCCTATCTCCAATTCCCTGTATGGCAAAAAGCATCGTAGCTATTTCTGGTTCTATCCCACAAAACTACATGATTTAATTCTTAGGGGCAGGGGGGGGAAACTTTCCATAAAAGGCCAGTGCAGAGCTGCATCTCTTCAGCTGTAGCTCTAAAATGCCTCTGACTATTTATATGGGTTATATGCAAATATTTACGGGATTTCAATCAAAAACAAATATTTACTAGTCTAATTGCAGTGGTACTTGGCAAACATGCTAGACCTCAAAACAGAGCATCTTCCTAAGGAAACACATACTCATATACCAAAGGTAATCAGTGCAAGACATAATGGCTCTATCCACTTAAAGAGACATTTCCTTTAATTTCTTTTAACTTTCCTATAATTTTGCTTTCTGGTGTGTCAGCAAACTCTGTCCCTCCACCCAGGTCATAGATCAGCAAACTGAACAAGACGGGACCCAGTATGAGTCCTGGGGCACACTGCTAGCTACAGGCTTCCCACTAGATTTTTGCACTGCTGAGCACAAACTTGTACTTTATCTTTACAGAAAGCGGCCTGAGCAAGAGCCATGGTGCAGCATTAAGTCTGCACCAGGCCTGAGTGCCCAGTGACCAACCCAGCTTAAGCACATTTGTGTGCACACTGAAGAGGCCAACAGCTGCTTTCTTACTATCAGAGTCTTGCTTTCTGCTCCTAAAACTCATTACATGTATTAGGCGAGTAGATCTGACATAGCAAAAGTGAAGGAAGAAGGATATACTCAAATAACAGACTTGGGTTGAGGGAATAAGGAGTGCGTAAAATGCTCTCAAAAACTTGGAAGGAACCATTCAAAAGGATTGAATAGGAAGGGAAATGGGCACTGCACGCCTCCTGTGCACTTCTCTAGGTCTTCCAACATACACATGCTCTTTAGACAAAGAGCTTTAGACAACAAGGCAGTGGTAGGGCAGGCCATCGACAATCTAGTTCAAGAACTCTTTTCCCAGATAGGTTAGCCCCGAGGAAGTCTCTTCCACATATACCTTTTTATTATTCAAGAATATTTGCCTGAAGGGATAGAAACAGAAGTAAGGTTAGAAAGTGTTTCTTCTCCTTTTGAGGGACTTACTGTCACTGATTTATTTAAAGTATGAAAGAGGAATTCTAAGAAAACAGAAACCAAACCACAAATATAGGCTAAAACACAATATAATAATATAATTGATAATTTTATATATCACTCTTTTTTTCCAGGTACACAGTAAGATGTATTCTTTAAAAATCAAGATGTCTTTGCTACTGTAAGTAGGAAGAGAACTAGGCCAGTGACATTTTTAAAAGATTTCAACTGAAGATTTCAAAAAGGAAGGAAGAAAACAAAACAAGACCAACCCACACATCCTTCCATGAAGGACGTTCCACTCAAAGGAGAAAAACACCTGTATTCATACAGCACATAAAAGCAACAATCCTACACCACGATACAAACTTGCAGGCACTTCTACAATATACCTATGAAACCACCACACCATATTTTAGTAAGTATTTTAATAAGTATGTGGGGTAAGAGGTGTTTTCTCTTTAAATCACAAACACAAAAGCTATTCAATGTAGGAAGAAATGACACTGGAGATAGACAATTTGAGAACCAGTGGTATAATTATGAATATAGGAGACTTTGCAAAGAAGCCTTCTGCAAAACTGAAAGTTGAAAACCGCTGCAGAAGAAAAAAAAAAAAATCTTTGCTGATACAGGGTAGGTAGAAATTCTGCCCAAAGCGTTCAATATGTAAAAATAATTAGTGTCTTGCTGACATATCAGCCCTGAGTGTGTGCTTAGACTGAATAGCCTCTATCCTTCTTCAGAGAGGAGAGGATTTTTTAGATGAGTTGTCATTAGTAATATACTATGCGTTAAAGCAAACATTAACATGCTTTCTAAAGTTATTGCGGAAAAGCACCTTTAACATATATAATAAGGGATCATTCTTATAATTTCATTTCCATCCCTGAATGTCCACCAACTTAAACAGAATAAGATCTGTTTAGTGCACGCTGAAATGCGACTTTGACCGCATGTCATAAACGGATGGAAAATTTTGCTTACCCACTCCATTCTGTATGACCAAAGGTGGAGAGCGCACAGTAGTAAGTTCCAAGACACCAATATATTAGAGAGGAAAAACCCACACATTCAGTAACCCATATGCTCCAAAATTCCACTCAAAATAAGCAAGGGCTGCGAAGCTTAATTGCCTGCGGCAGATTCGAAAAGCAGGATGAGGTACTAGAGACACACCAAACTCCAAAATGTTTAGGAGGAATTTTCTGCTGCAGCTAATTTTTCTCTATATTAAAAAGTAGAGAGAGAATTTGCGTGCTTGTATATATCAGATACAATCACGAGCTTTGTTTTTGAAAAACTACTGAATTCTACTGTAGAATTTTCAGATTTTTAAGAAGAATTTCCTTAGATATTCAAACTGTAATAAAAAGAAGGTATTCAATTTAAAATTATAATTCAGAAAGAAGGTTCTTTCACAGTCCTTCCTTCACAAGGAGGAATATTATAAGAGCTCAACAGCCTATACCAATTCAGAGTCATAAAACAGGTAAAAACTTGCAGAACGTATTCAGTAACCTCAGTCACATTTTCAAAGGGGCCTCCCTATCACTTCAGTCCCATACCTTAAAACGCAACAAGACTTCCATGCTTCATCAGTAACCTCAGTCACATTTTCAAAGGACTTCAGTCCCATACCTTAAAACACAACAAGACTTCCATGCTTTGGGTATTCAATTTAAAATTATAATTCAGAAAGAAGGTTCTTTCACAGTCCTTCCTTCACAAGGAGGAATATTATAAGAGCTCAACAGCCTATACCAATTCAGAGTCATAAAACAGGTAAAAACTTGCAGAACGTATTCAGTAACCTCAGTCACATTTTCAAAGGGGCCTCCCTATCACTTCAGTCCCATACCTTAAAACGCAACAAGACTTCCATGCTTCAGAAACCTCCATTCTGTCCTTTAGAATAAGGAGGTTTTGGGTGCACCACATCTATCTGGGATAAACCCGAATGAAGAAATGCTTCGGCCCAACACATCCTGCAGTCGGCACACCTACAGCAAGCCCTCTGTCATTAGTAATGGAGTTTGGCACTTAAGGTTTGAGTGAGGTTAGGTTATTGCTGGTTTCTTCCTATCCTCATCTCACAATAAAAGTTGAGTAAAACTTTTAAAGAAATCTGAATATACAGAAGGGGACGAAATTGCTCACTGAGTCATTTGTTACCCTAAGTCTGATGACTTAGAGATTCCAATCTGGGACAACTTTGTCAAGAGATCTGCTGGTTTGCTTCAAATAATAGACAGTGTTACACCCATCTGCATGGGCATTCCGGTTTTATCTTCATTTTGGGTTTGGTTTGGCTCTCTTGGAGCTTCCTATTTCACTTTTGTAAAAAAGCCACCATATGCGGACAGTGGGTGTGTCTTGTTGACATCTTGTGGTCCACATAATATGTCCATTTTGCTGATTGTTAATGCAGTATGATTAAGACCTTACAATCAAGGGAGATTTCTGTCTGCAACATTTGTTGAACAGCAGCAATATTTGTTGAAGAGCAGCAATTTGAAGGCTTGTTTCCATAGTCAAGTATGATGACCATCATCATTCTTCACCAGTACAACCTTCCTTAAACCCCAACTGTATCATTTGTCTGGGTCCTCCCTTACCAACCGTTATTAGGCATAGCTCCAAGCAGCTATTACCTTACAGAGCACACAGCAGCCATACTGAGCCCAATCAGGGATCCAGTACCCCCATGCCCAGCCATGTCCAGGAAGCAGCTGTTTAGGAACAGAAACAGCAACCGAGTTATCCTTCCTGTGGCATACGCTCCCAGCAATCACCAGTTTAGAGGAATAGTTCCCAATTTCCAGGAGTAGACTCTTCCCACAAGATTACGTACGTCCAAGATTTGGTGTTTCTTACTAGCCATCTGGCAGGAGTTGGATCTTCAATTTGTCAACCCACAGATGCGGCCAAACTGACCAGATTCTCTACTGATGAAAATCAGTGGCATTTCTTCATCTTGAAAGCAGTTAACATAACAATAAGTACTTTGGACTCCTATCTTAAGATATGCACAGGCCCAATTCTCACTTACATAAAAGTCCTTAAGTCATACTAGCAATAAGGAAGAAACTAGAAGCAATTATGAATTCTACTTGTCCCCCTCAGAAGGAGCCTTATGCCAAGTTAAAATCCAAATTCTAACAGATAACTTTCTGACCTCCTATGTAATTATTATTTTCCTCTCTCTAAGCACTGCATTCTTGGACACACAGTACCAAAAAAAAAAAGGTGGATAAAACTGTTACAACTAAACATCTGTTCAGTTAAAGATTTACAGCAGCTAAGATTCCAACCAAGTATTACTATGAATGGGGCACATGCAGGCTATGAGATGATATTTTGTAATCTAACATTTATTAGTACTTTAGTGGCCCAACAAATCCCCAAATCCACGATAGAAGTGGAATACCTGCACACCAAACAAAGTGAGAGAAGAAATTACATAGGTACAGGATACTCTTTAGTTGGCAAAAGAGTAACTTAAGTTGGAAGGGACACCTGGAGATCACTCAGTTCAACTCCCTGTTCAGAGCAGGTTGCTCACAACTTGCTCACTTACTCATCAGTAAGTGATGTCACCCTTTTCTTCAACCTGTAATACCCAGATTTGCACCATCCTTGTGCTTAAACCAAAGTACCTCTTCTTGTTCCAAGAGCAGCTTTCATTTCACAGACATTACCCTAACACATCAGCATTTAACAAAAGGCTCAAGTATCAGTCTGCGTCACAGGAATTTCCTTAATTTTTACTGTCTTGTACACCTTGAGGGTGACACAGCACACAATAAGCACTGAAGAAGTGAACCTCCATACTACTGGGTAAGAGGAAAACACTAGTTTTAGGATTTCATTAGGAGGATGAAAAGAAATAGAGATGGCAGAGGGGAGGCTGAGAATAAATAAACAATAAAAATCAAGAAGCTGCTGCCTCTCTAGGCTGAGAAAGGAAGAGTTACCTCCAGGCATTACGTGTGAGCTCTGGCAGCCCTTCAGCGCAAACAAGGCTGCTCTGCTGGGACGTGGCCATGTGGGTTTAGCAAAGGCAGGTGGCTGGCACGAGGCTGACGTCCCCCAAGCAGGGAATGGCTCCTGACACACTGCTATGCCAGGGGCTCACGCAGCCCTGTTGAGCCCGGGCACGTTGGAGGGAAGGCAGGGGTGGTGTGGGAGATGGATGCAATCCATTCTGTGTGCATATACACCTAACAAAACCACTTTATGGCGCTGGGCTTCCCCTTCCTCACCCACTCACGTTTCTCTTTCTTTTTAAGTGCAATTCAGTCATTGCTGCCTTGTGCTCAGGAAAAGAGAACTCCACGGTAACTTTCACAGAGCCTCTCTGAGCAACTCTCCTCAGCTCCTTGTACGTCCCTTCCTGTGCGCAAGCACATAAAATACAACCACCACCTCCACCTGCCATCTCCACCACGGATATTACCAGGGAAAGGAGGAAAAGCTCCTTCTCACAGTTATATGTTGCCCCTCCTGGCCTTCTTCTGCCTAAAGCGCTCCATAAAAGCAAATGTGCTGCTTGCAAGCCAGTCTCCCTTATGAGAGCAACTTACTCCTGGCTGAAGCCTGGCCCAGGTGCAGGCAGTTGAGTACCCTCAGTACCTTAAATGGAGTACACCTGGCCCACCATTTGCACCCTTAATAGTGCAAACACCTTCCTCCAGCCCCTCTGCAACCACCGAAGATCTACTTTCAATTTTCAGTAAGGTAACTCCAATGAGAAGCAAAGAAAGAAGTGTATGTTTATTTGGGGATGTTTTCAGCAGTTTTCTGATTCACAGGCATAAAAGTTATTCTCAGGACACTTTATTTAAAACTGAAGAAGTTCCTTTATTTAACATCTGAAAAGAATCAAGGACAAATGTGATAAAGAGGTAGAGAAAGTTAGATAGTGATGAACAAAGTGATTCAATTAGATAGGACTGGCCTGAAGTAGCCTGTTTTAGCACCTACTTAAAGGAGTATTCTCCTTTCCTTACAAAGTGAATTGTTACTACACTATATACAGAGAAGACAAGACAGAGAAGTAACCCACTCCCTATGTATCTTACCAAGGTTTTTTGGTAGGCTGTGGCAGAGGTGGCCAATCTCTACCGCTTAGGCCTGGTCTGGGTTTCCAGTACAGCTTACCCAGCCGGCTTCCTCATAGTGATGCCATATCCTGAGGGCCCCCAAGACAGGGGAAGTAGAGTAAAAGGACAGGCAGAGAGTAAAATTCTTCTGGCAATTCTGCCATCTTCTAGCAGTCTCTTTCCTGGAGTTTCATTGTACTTCCCTACTATGTGGGAATTGTCATTTACCCACTGCAAGCAGATCAAATCTAGTTATATCACATGCATGTGCTTTGGTCCGTGATTCGATCAGATATAAGAGATGAGAAGATGCTCTGCTCACAAGCAGGGCACACATTTGTCCTGGTCACATGAATGAGAAATACAACTGTGTGTTAAAGGGAGAAGGGTTCATCATTCATAGGCCTATGTATGGCCAAGACAGGGTGGAAGGATCATGGCATGCTGTCCGTAAGGCTCTTCCCAATCAGAGAACATCAAGTAGCTTGACATAGTCAAACACCACTTCCCATCCCACAGAACAATAACAGCACAAGCAGTAAAGGGAATACTTGCAACTTTTAAGAATTATTTTCAGCTGGAAGTAAAACACAGAGGAAAAGCAATAATGCACATTTAATTATGGCTGTTAAAACACAAACCTAACTGGAGATCATGGAAGTCTTGCCAATTTGACTTTACTTGCTTTTTCCATTGACTTTACTTGCTAATAAAGCAAGCCCAATCTTTGAGGATTCCCTTGTTTTCCCTTAGGATTCCTCATGAGCCTTGCAGCATTAGAGACATGGGCTGGGAAGTCTGTGACAGTATC
>NW_010584452.1:62521-141858 GCF_000705375.1 Tinamus guttatus | reverse complement strand
ATGGTGATGAATGATGAAAGGTGACAGAAGAAATTAGACTTCATCTTCAGTAACACAGCGCTCCTCCATAGCATTCTGCCCTCTTTCTGGGTGTGAACAGGCTTTCTCTTCTTCAGTTTACTGCCTTCCCCCAAGCAATAGCTCATCCAAGCTGCTTGGTGACTAACCCAGGACAGCATCAGTGGCTATCTGCTCCAGTTTTGAAACTTAGTCCTTTCGGAGGTCAGAGCAATCCAAACACCACCACTGAATACCATCTTCCCAAACCCAAGAAAGGAAAACATTTAAGGTTTTCAGTTTACACAAACATCTTTCTGTTGTCCTGGCAACTTAGTTCCATCTGGAACATCCTATCTTGAGATTTCAGAAAATATGAAATGAAGGAGGACAGGAAATATCCAGCCATTAAGAGCTCATGGACTAATTACTTTAAAGTTCTTTGCTTCAGAATGGAAGTTGCTTTCATTCTCACTCTTTTTTGTCCTCTTCCACCATATGCTGGACTATTTTCCTTCTGTTTACACTTTGTGTGTTGACCTTCTGGTAAAAGTCAGGAAACATACTTCCAAAAATTGTAAGCACCTCCATTGCAGCAGGTGTCATAGGAAATACATAAATCAGTAGATCAGAAACTGTAATTAATTTAAAAAATGGAGAACTGCTACATCCAGAAGAAGCAGCTTATGCTCTTTGTTACTGCAGTGATGGTGGGCTATGCCAGAAATGCCACCTGCAGTAGCAAATGTGCTTACAATTACTTTGTTTTTGAGAAAGTATACAAATTGCAGGTTTAGAATAGTATAGTTTGTTTTTAGTGAATCTGTTCTGTCTGTTGAAATCCTCCCTTTTTTCCTGCATTGATCTAGATCAGGGTGAATATATACACATGCCCTCTGCGTGTATGGAGACATACTACACTGTGGACCCTTAAAAGCCCTGACAATCCACACAATGTGCTGGCTATGGCACATTTTCAGTACTTTTTCTGCTTAATTTTTAAACTAGATTCATATGAGACTCTCTTTAGCCAGATACTTCATTAAAACTGATAGATTTACAATTCCCAGCTTACAATTCCTGGACCGCGGGTGGCCTTGGACAACTCAATAAATTTTGCATGCCACCCTTTTCCAATTGTAGAATAGGAAGAACCCCTCGTCTCCCATACATTGTCTTGCTACTCAGAATAAAGCATTAATATTTCAGAGAGGACCTGCCTATTGCAGCATTTTCCCCCACTGATTGTAACAATGGAGCCCTGACCGCAGCTAGGGCTCCTAATAAAAATAAATTTGTGCTGCTGTTGTAAAAACAAATAAATAACACTAAGAACTCCAGAAGAATTCCATCAATGCAGATGATGGGCAGGGTGGTCACAGCATTACATTTGCTAGAATTTTTCATCTGACCTTTTACCTTCTAGAAACAGCCATGTTACAGAAACCTCCCTGAAGAAGGGTTTCTAGCTTCCCATTGAAACAGCTGAGAACCCTCTAGAGAGCTGCCTGTGTGATATATGCCTTGTCTGTCAGTGCTGGTGGAGTCAGCCCCATCCTGCGATTCAAACAAATGCACTTCAAGAGCCTCTGCTGTTTATATTGGCTTTATGTCCACAACGCTATTTTGAGAATGGTCTGCCTGAGGCATTTTTCTCCTTTCCAAACCAAAAGGTACTTTAATGGGGCCAAGCACGCAATGGTTTGGTTCCTGGGTTGGGCTCCCTGCCGAGGCTTCCACCTGTCTACTTGGAGGCGTTCGAGTCGGAGCTGGTATCCAGCCTTCGGAGGCTTCATCCCCACGGGTGCGTGGCGCTGCAGGCTGCACCACCTCGTGTCCCGAGGCCGAGAACAACCAGAGCTAGACGGAGAACAGAAAGAGCAAGAAAAAGCAATATTTGAACAGTAAACTTTCCAGGCATTCAGGGGAGAATGGCTTGCAGATGTATATGTTTCAATGACATTTACACTCCCATTGTTTCCTCTGACTTGATGCTCATCTTACACCAGGCTGGTTCAGGTGAAAAAAATGCTGAGAGCAGTGTTCCCAGCGAGACATAACAACTTTCCCTCCCTTCGCAGGCGTACCGCGTGCTAAGGAGGAGAGCACCATCTTGGATTTGCATGCACGTGGGAGGCTTAGTCTCCTGGGGCTTTTTCAGCCAGAAGGGAAGGCAAAAGAGTTTATGCACCCAGTACAGGGGTCCAGAGCAGCACAGGCACAACAAATTTTTATCAATCACCCACTCCTGGGACCAAGGTAGAAGAAGAACAAAAAGTCTCAGCATAATGCAGTTTTCAGGCCTGTTTTCCCCTTGGTGAAGAGAGATGGCTGAATCAAACCTTCAGTTATTTCTTTCATCAGTTAGGAGTCCAGACTAGTACAGTCCTCCTGTGCTCAGTAATTTTGGTATATTTTAATCAGGCCACAGATATGTCTCAGTCTACTCACGTACAACTACATCTCTGAACACAACGTCTTCTTCCAGAAGCCCAGCTGTGCTCCCAGTGTTCAAGCTATCTCAGGTACCTCTGCGCTGCATATGAGAGCAAAGGCTCAAGTAGTTTTGTCCACATTTGTGATCTTTGCAGATACAGACCTTGAGACCCTCACCTCATGCAAATGATTCACCAGTGAAGTCAGTAAAATAATGTCAGTTTATAGCAAAGAATCATGTGCTTAAAATATACAAATCATCAGTATATCTTCTTAAAAAACAGTGCTATTAAACAGGCTGTTAGAGATAATATCCAAGGCGAAGTGATGGAAAATAGCATCCTATACTGCTGGTAGTCAAAGAAAAAAAGCAATAAAACTTCATTCAGTGGGAAACAATAATGCTGCTGTTTTCTATAACTAACTAGGGTATCAAAGAGCCACTCAAAGACACTCAAAGCCAACCCAAGTCAAGGCCTCCACATTTTCAGGCTTTGCACCACACTTCCTATTTGTTACCTCTCCACAGAAATTTTCTATTTAATTTGACCAACTGCCTCCTCCCAGATGGCAAGGATGTTTTGGCATCCCATTCTTCAACATCTCTATTTTTGATTTTCTGTCTTGGAAAACAGTTTTGTGGTTCAACCACTTTTTTTTTTTTTAAACTTCCTATGATTGACATACGATCTGAGCTTGGCTAGATCGAAGGGACATGCTGCATGACACATTGCCAAGATAAAAACTTGCCTGACTGAGGAGTTTGCATAGGTATGGTTTGACTGGTAAAGAAGCAGATCCAAATCAAAACATTCAGCACACAGAGAAACAGCCTTGGGACTGTTGCTGAACTAACAATCTGCATAGCAAGCACAGTTGAAAGAGTTTGTCACTGCTAAGGTCACTTGTCACTGCGTACAGAACGTGACAAGTTGCAGGAGACAGTGTTGCTCAGTAGACAGTCTTGCTCAGGCTTAAGATCATGAAAAAAGAGGCTGAGCTCTCTCATCCCTTGATGACGTATGTGATCTGCTTACCGTAACCGAGTGAGACATGGGGCAAGTCTGCTGGACTTTTAAATTCTTCACATCCTCCTGCTGCAGTGTGCTGCATCTGATGTAGTCTTGGTGCTGCGTTCAAGTCATCGCCCACTTACAGCGTGGAAGTGTCCAGGCTTATGCTACACACTGATGTTATGTACTCATGTATCAACAAACCATATTACTGTGGCCTGTAAAGCAGGAACATCTGAGGGTAAAGATCAAAATGGACGCAGTGCAAATCAATAGTCTTGAACATATGTGAACTGCTAAAAGTACAGAATAGGATGCAACTCTCTGAAAGGAAAACCAGCTACACTTGGATTCGTTTTATAAATACCAAATGCTGTTCTTGACCAACTTTTTTTTTTAAAAAAAAAAAAAAAAACACTAGACTGTCGTTCACTCTGGAACTGAATGGAAATGATCAAACTGAAGTCACTAGATAGACTTTGGTGCTTATTGGATTGGATTCCCCTGGAGTAGCTTACAGCAAATGTTTATATATACTTCCATTAAGTTTATTTTCTTAGGGTGAATGAAAAGAGTAACTTCTTGGAGCAGGACAGGGAGAAAATAAGCCCTCCACAGAAATCACAACTGAGAAGAATTTGATAAGAGTGCAGACGAAAGGATACTATAGCATTTTAAAGATCTAATCTCCCTTCAGAAATTGCCTGTACCTTAAATACTTAAAGCCAGTTACCCACAGGTTACATTCATCCAAGTCTTTCAAAATATTCATTTTTTATTGGCATAAAGGGAAACGGGGTCCAAGCCACTGTAGGTGGAAGTAGCCTCATTCGCAGTGCCACAAGATGTAACCGAGCAGCCTTCATGCACCCGTGCAGATCAGCAGTTATCACACAACCACACTTCTGGGGACACATCCACCCCCGCCAAACACCGAGTGCTGGTTGCAAGCATGTCAGACTAAAGAAACGCAAGCAAAAAAGGCAGGGTATCCCCAGCACCTTGCCCAGAAACAATGATTTTATCATTCAGAGAACAAGCAGGTATTGGGTTTTTATATTATTTTGAGGCACAAAACCTAAAGAGAAAGCTTCATGAGGTTTCAAAGTTTGATAAAATATGGCTATTACTGGCTAATATATGGTTATTACCTAAATTTCCCAACCTAAAATGAGTCTTTTCACCTTTCCTTTCAAGCACTTTACCAAATTCTTATCAATCCATCCCTGACACAGGCAACTCTTTGTAACTGCCTCATTTTGAAGACAGAGAATTAGCATTAGATCATTTGACCAATTTTCTTCCACATCAAAACTTCTAGTATTCTGGAATCCCTTCATCATAGGGGAGGCAATGAGACCGAGCTACCTACGTAGCCACCATCTTAGGACATGTGATGAGAAAATCATTAGCAGGAGTTTGGAGCAGCTGGGCTGATTTGGGTTATGCTCGGAATCTGTCAAAGACAAATGTCATCCAATGGATAGCAGAAACATCCAGTCCAGAGAGGAGATTTGAGAAAGGAGCAAATGTCACGTAAACCAGTTTGGAAGAAGAGGTGAAGTTCCCACATTTTTCCACAACTATGAAAAAGAATAGTTGAGACTGTAGAAAACACTCATTGCAAATGATTCAGTTCTGGCTCCTATTCTTGCAGATTTTTTGTTCAGGAAGGAACGTGAAAAGCTTTCACGCTGAGTTATTCCCAAGCTTCGTTTTATCATTTGGTACTTACTGACAGGATGCATAGTGCAAAGGGAAATAGGCCCCAAATAAAGACAGGATCTATGTAATGTATGTTGTAATCTAAATAATATCAAATTAGGAAAAAAAATATATTTTTTCCCTTTCAAAAATAAGCACTAGTTGAATTCTTTTTACTCTTAAGGAAAGAAAAAAAAAATCACACAATTCTCATCAGAAAAAAAATACCTCTTTTGAAGTCCATGTCCGTCTCAGGGAATAAATGAATCCCCACAATGGCTGAAGAGCGACAATTCTGGATGTCTTATGGCTTCTATCTCCTTAGCTTGCCATTTTGCCAGACATTTCAATATCAGAGCAGATCCTGCAGCATAATGCAGGTGCCATCCTGGTCCTGAGGAAGAGAATAGAACAGGAGCAGCTTGGAACTGCAGCTCCCACTGGGAGCACCACAGAATAGGCAGATGCATTATTTTAACTATTTAACTAAATCCCACCCTCTGATGGGGAAATACTTACTCTGAATTGTTTTTGCTGACCTCATTTACTGTTGAAATGCAAAGCTGAAGGAGCAATTGCATTCATTTGTTTTATAACAACAGATGCAAAAGCCAGAGCTCGCTCAGTCTAGTTTCATTCCACGTATTTTTTTAAAAAAAACTTCTTGCATTTCAACAAAGTTGCAAGGCATGATTTGTGCAGAGCTCCTGATAACTAAATTCACACCACCAACATCTTTGTCCAGTGATATGGTCAAAGGTGATAATGCCTGACATGAAGAGAGGCATGACCCAGGACTTGATAAGCCAGATAAAAACAGAAGGGACCTGAAACCTTTGGGACTTGCTGAGAGCATGTGGAAGGACAGACTGGTTTGGACTGAACTGTTTCACTCTGCCAATGAGTTATTTTTCATGAAAACTCCTCAAAGCTTTTCAGCCCCAAAAAGCTCTAATTATATTGGTCTTTCAATTAGATTTGGAACAGAAATGAACATTAACTTGTCAGGATTTTTGTTTTGGATGGAAATTCTGAGGAAAGTTGTTCAGCTCTTTTGGTCAATTGGCGTGAAAGATAAGGGATTGTCTAAGCAGAAACGTGCAAAGGCTTCCTCCATGCACTAGAAGCACAGAAAACAGCCAAAGGCACTGGCTGAAATCTGCTTGATAATTGTCCTCCTACCAGATACTCCCAAATGCACCTATTTGACTTGCTGGACAGCTCCAAAGATGTTGTGAGAAAAGAGGCAAGAATAGCAAAGGTGGTAATTAATGGTGGTAACCAGGTGATGCATCAGTGCTGATGCATTGGTGTTCTGCAGAGGCCTGCATTCAGAATATGCAACTCATTCTCAGTGTACAAAACAAAACATCAAAGGCATTCCAAAATCAGGTGAACTTGGGGTAGGGTTCAGCTGCACTGGGCTCTCATTCACCTCCTCCAGAGCATTAACCTGCCACCTGGTCAGCACACAAGATCATCCCCAGTTTACATGAGGACCATTTCTACTTAGAGTAGGCATAAGAGAAGGTTTATGAAAATACGGATATGCCTGCAGACAAGCATGCAGAAAGAGACTTCCTTGCTTCTCAGCTTTACCTAACTAAGGCTATCCACTGCACCAGCAAGCTGACTAACTTCTTTCCTGTATTGGTGATTCCCCTTAGACTCCTTCTTTCCCTTGTTGAAAAACCCTTTCTTTAGGTTATTTTTCAGGTCAGAAGCAAGCAAGATTTCTCTGTTTAACAGTTCCTAATACAGGAAAAAAAAATCTCACTTGACCATTTGTTTGCCATCCTTCCTCATACTCTTCTGTAATTCAAGGTATCCCAAGCAGGACCTTACAATTTCATTTTCCAGGGCCACAAAGGGTGCAATGCGTGTGTGCGAGGGGAAGCTGTGGTTTAATTTGCAGAACAGGATGCAAGGAAGGCGTAAAACATGGCACCACTCTCATACTTTGGGTAAGGCAGGAAGCATTTGCGTGACTATTCTCTCCAGTCCCTCCCCTCTGCATTCATAGCCCAGACAGCTCCCGCAAATGGCAAAGCATCAGCGCAGCTGCCAGATCTGCCTCCAGGCCAGGACACCTTCTCCTCGCAGTCTTCTGGCACAACAGCTCTCGATGTAGCTGGTTTAAGCCTTCCCAAAATAATGTCATCTCATCTTGACCTCAGCCCCTGCAGGTGGCCGCCCTGAAGTGCATTGACTTTGCTGCTTCTGCATAATTCACTGGAAATCCTGGTATCACCCTATTCCAGAATCACCATTAAGAGCCTTGTGTTCAGGTCAGTCCAAGATCATGCCCAGAATCTGAGTTGTTGTGACTGACTCAACTTCAGAAACAACTTTTGCTCTTTGGTATAAGTGCCAGGACTATTTTTTCAAAGGATTATTTCCTTTACACTCCCACTTGCACTCTGGGAATCCAACTTTCCCTCCTATCAAAATTAGGGCCAGGCTCACAGCCTTCCAAATAAATAATTTCTAAGCTTCCATGATTCATTTATTTTTCATCTCCACTATAGGGATTCTCCCTCCCTGGTAACTTGCAGCTGGATGACATGGAAATTTTGAATAGGTTTCATCTTATTTTTGCTCATCAAGCGTCCTGCCCATGATCGGTGACACGATGGGTGAGTTTTTCCCTAGGTGAAAGTTGTTACATGCTCTTTTGCTTGTTTCAAATGTGCCTCCATGTTTTTCCAGGCAGAAGGCTGTGGGGTGTTTATGTTTCAGTTACAGATGTCCAGGCCATTTCCACAGAACACGTGTCATTGCAGGAGGATCTGCCGGCATAGCTAGTGACACTGATTACAGATTGTTATTATTTCTAAATATTCCTGATGACTTAAATAGCTCCAAGCCGAAGATTTCACATGAAAAAATGCAGGATATACTTCACATAACTCTGAAAACATGACCTAATCCCACAGGAAAAAAAAAAAAAAAAAAAAAAAAAAGTCTTGCATTTTACAAGATACCTCACCCTTACCAGGTTTTGCCAGCTTTGCAGCAGATGCTGTTAAATCCACGAAAGGGAGAATTTTGACATCTCTTTTCTGTATTGGGGAAGCCTTTCCTGTTCGACATCCTTCATGAATTGTATCTTCCCTGGTACGTGTTGCATAAATGCAGCTGATGGCATCAAAACTTACTGGCCTCCTTATATTCCGTACGATAAGCCACCTTGCATAAGACAAAATTTCAGTTCTGTATCTAGGAACCTGACAGGGCTGGAGAGAGAAGGTCACAGCTGTCTTGGTCTCTGCCGTTTTACTAAAAAGCTTTCCATTCGGGCAGTGTTCGTGAGGTTTGCTTTTTTTTGTTGTTTATCTCCTTATCCCCAAACCTAAACTGGATGCTCTCGTTCTCTCCCTGAGAGCAGCCCCATGCAGCTTTAGTCACTATCTGGATACATACCCAGCTTCTCAGTCTCTGAAATCATGCAGACGATGTGACACAACTACCCTCACCCTCCAGGCAAGGCACCACATGACAGATTAAATCCTTGCACAGGGCAAAAAGCCACCAGGGAGCTTAAACTACTTGAATTGTTTTTTTAGACATTTCCTGCCTCCTTCCTCAGAAGCTCACTCAAGGGCTCCAATAAGGCCGACACTCTGGAAGGAACATGTGACACGATCATATCCAAGTAATATGCTCACAGTCCAGTTGTATTCCAAGGCTTCATTGTGTTCAGTTACCATGACTCCATCTTCCTTTCCCATGCAGTAGCCCAGACTGCAGCCCAGACCATTTTTCATATTAAGGAAAGAATTCATTTGTAGGACATGAATTCCTTTGCCTTCTCTCTTTAGAGTTCCTTCTTAAGTGCTGGTACATATTAAACATCACTTCTGCCACTGCTCCCACTTCTCAACACACACTTAACCTTCAATATATTTACTGGGAGATTTTCATAATTCCTGTGTATCGTTAATCCCATATACCCTTATTAAACTCATATAAGTCTCTCAGAGATTTCCCCTCCTCTCAATCCCACCTTTTGGTATTCCTGAAGTTCATCTATGTATTGATACCAGTGCTTAGATAGAAGTAGAGCAAATGCTCTATCAGCAGAGCTTGGTACTTGCTAAACTGGGCTTGCCATGGCTTTCTATGACTGATAAGATGCAAAGGGTTGTCCAGTTTAATTACACCATCTAAAATTGGAAACCTGCTGCTAACAGCTAGGAGTGTGTCACAGTAGTGCTCATCGGGGGCTAGCAATACTTACCTGATTTGTGTTTAGCACTTGCAATGCCCCAGCATTGCTGTCAAACTTGCAATGTCTAGCAGATTTTATTGAAGTCTCAAGATTATTAAGAAAGCAAGTTCCCTCTTCTGACCACCTTTTACAAGAGAAGGTAGAGAATCTGCATCATGCTGCAGGGCTCTCTGGCATATGCAACTTTATGACAGGTTAGCACTATGGAAATGGAAAAGCTCCGTTTTTGGACCATGAAAATACTGTGCCTTCTTCTATTTTTTTCTTCCAAAAATCAAAGTAAAAAACCCTATTTTTTGTTCTTTTTTTCCCCACATTTTTGCTATCTGGCTCTCCTGAGCTAGAATATTTATTGATATGTTGCCCCCCATAGCTCTGCATCGTTGTTGGCCACATGCATGCTGCACTGAGAGGCAGTGATCTCTGCTGTGCAATACAAACCTTTTTAGTGCAGCTTCCACTGCCGTTGAAATTCCAGTGCTCTGGGCTATGCTCCATTCCCCTCTGCCAGCAATTGTCTGTGAATTCGTACATTGTTAACACCACAAACCAAGCTGTCCCACAGCCTGTCCCTCCAGGACACTTCTGAAGGAAAGTTATTCAGCTCATCTTATTAAGCTCTGCTACAATCAGAGCCACAGGGTCGAACGTCCACAGTGGCCCTCAGCACAGAGGCTATTTGCAAGACTCTCCCCTTCACACCAACTTACAAAATCAGATCCTGGTGGGTTGCTTCCTCAGAGCCTTCCCATTCCCTCATCTTGGACTTCTTACAGAGACTCAGGGGCCCCCGCTGGGCCGCAAGTGCCTTCCTTCCCTCTCCACCAAATCTTGCCAAGATCACAGCCTGCCAAGCCCTGTGCAGCCTGGCATCATCCGGCCAGTGATGAAGGCTGCAAAGCAGCCGCCCTGTAGCTCAGGGCCACATCTGCTCCTTGCTAGCCCCTGCTGGCTTCCTGCCCTGCTCCAAGAAGGGGCTGGCGGGGTGTCTGGCTGATCAGGTAGCTACAGAGCTGCTTTTGCCACTCACAGAGGAGGCAGAGCCTGCCAGGCCCCACAGAGACTGGCACAGTCAGGCCCAGCGACAGCGCCTGCGAGTCCAACATCTTCTCCCAGCTCCCTGCGGCTTCTCTCGCGGCGACGCAGACACAGCCCCAGCAGTCGCACAGCTCCCCGTCAGCCAGTTGTCATCTCAACATGGTTCTTCGCTGCAAAATCCCTATCCCATGCCAGGACTGCCTAAGGAGATTGCTCCACAGGCATGAGCTCGGCAACCCACACCCCACCACGACATTTCAGCTTCGACCACAGCCAGGGGTCACAAGTCATTATATACAACCAGTTTCCCCAGGGATCCGTCTCTTTCCTGGAATCACTGTCAGAGCATCTCTTCGGTTAGGTCACAGCAGTTCAATATGGCCAGCCTGAACAGGAAGGCATAATTTTACATGGATCAGAGGAAAGACAAGGAGATGCTCCAGGAGGTGGTCAGTCCCTGTCAGGACCACCTGGCATGGTGTCAAGCTCCAGCCCCACGTTGCAGCTATTTGCTCTGCCTGATCTCTTTGACCTCCATCTGCTCCTGGGCAGCCCACACAAATAAGGGGCAGACAAATCAGCAAGCTCATCAGACGCCCACTTTGCTAACGTGCACAGAGAGAACAAAGTGCAGTCCTGGTAGTCTGTATCTTTACCAGACCTGCTAACCCAGCTGCTGGCGCTTGTGCAGACTGCCTGCAGCATCTCCACGTGCTGTGTCAGAGCCACTTCTGGCAGAACCACCTGCCAACATTGTCCACGTGGCACCTTCTCCTCAAACCAGCTCTTGCTGTAGGGCAGCAGTTTAATTGCAGGGTTTGGTGCTGCTCTCAGTCAGTTTTCTGTTTGTAGAGATATTACAGATTTTCCTAAATGATGACGACTTCCATTCTCAATCCCAGCATTTCAAAAGCCCTAAGTAAGGCCCTAAATCTGATGGCATTATCCTCAATAAACTATAATATGGATCCTTCACTGGAGTACAAATCTGGTCAAAACATATTTAAATTGTGTTAGGAGCCATCCAGACCCTGAGCAACCTGACCCAGCTTTGAAGTGGGTCTCACTTTGAAGCTTGCCTCCTCCAAGCAAAGGGTTAGACGAGACAGCTTCCAGAAGTCCTCTCCTGTCAACATTATTAGAGGGTCTACACAGATCCAGGCTAAGCTGTGACAATCTATTTTCATGTCCAAGAAAATATGCTCACTCCAAAGCTATCATCAGTCCAAAAACAAGCCTCAGCCTGGAAAGTCCAACTACTCTTTAAACCTGTGGGTCATAGTGTAATTTCTACATCCTGGGACATAGGATATTCCTACTTACAGCAGGAGAAATAGGCCCATACTCCAAGAGCTGGGCCCAAATAAATATATGCTCTCTTGCAGCAGTTATCCAGAACCACTCCTCCTATGGTCAGGTAGGACATGAATAACACGCTGTGAACATCCTGACATACCTTTTGTTTCCTACAACCTTTATGCATTTTCAGAAGTCTAATATTTTCTTCACTTTTGCCTCAGTTGCCACATCAGTAGAATGGGAATAACTAAGGCAGCACTGTGCAGCATTCTGAGACCTACAGCTGCATAAGCCTTGCATTTCTCTATTTACTGTTGTCCAGATTTGAATGAAATAAGTAGGTTCCCCAGAAGTTTCATTCAGAGGACTTCTTTTGGCTATACGATATTTCAACATTGAGCTATCTACTTTTTAACCATATTTTGAATCTTAGCTGTGGAAAACAACAAAACTCTTAATTTAAAAATATGCTGAGATTGAAATTTCTCATTTTGCTCAAAACGGAGTATGGAAGCAGAAACTGTTTAAAACCAACTTTTAACCTTCCTTTTATGGAAATTGTTCTGGCTATGAAAAAAAAAAAAAAAAAGCCTTTCCAAATGATAGCATTTTGATCAAAAATGTCTGCCTGGTTCTCATAATTTTTTTGTTGTTATTGTTTTTCTTGTAATTATTTTATTAGCACTTGGATTCTAAGTGTGGAGGGAAAGAAGAAAAAAGGAACAGGACAGAGCCCTCTTCCCTTATGCAGCTCCCAAGCCACAGGGCCTCTACTGCAGATAATGCCATTGCAAGGATATCCACATAAGAACTAATCAGACACACTCTAAGAAATAATTTTCAAGTTTTCTTTCAGCCACATGTCTGGATATTGATAACTAAATCTCAATTTAAGAACATTTTAAGGACATTTGAACCTTCTGCAATGCACAAGCTAGACATGAAGGAAGCCCACTCACTACAGCAGACATATGTCATGCTTTATATTAATGCAGTTGAAAAGAGAAGCTTGTATTACAATTTGGCCAGAGAATAATAAACTTTCTTCAAAGCCTGTGTTAAGCCTGTAGAGAATTTCACTTGGTCTTTCCGTTAATTACATTGCTGCCAATTGATAATATTTCATCAAAACCTGTAAATATTAAAGTAACCCACGGTCCTGCCAAGATGGTTGAAAGCCTTATTTAAAAGGCTCAGAGCTTGATCCTCTGTGTTTTCACTTCAGCAAAATCTGAATGACTTCATTTGTATTTTCACTAAATAAGGAATGTAAGCTAAAGCCCAGCATTATTTGTGTGGATTTTTTCATAACTTTTTTGTTTTCTTTAAAACACCTGTTATTAATGTCAGCTATTTCATTGATTAAAAGTTACTTCTGAAAAGCAGAAAGGTTTTTAAATATTGCTATTGCAATCCTGTTCGCTAGCTGAATAAGAAAAAAAAAAAAAAAAAACTCACGACAGGCCAAGGGAAAAGGCACAAATGGAATGGATATATAAAAATTCACTAACGCATTAAAGATGTACCAAAGAATGTGACAGAACATATCTGTGGTCACTGGAAGATGCTTTCAGTGGAGATCATTTCCCTGAATTATTATGTGATAACATACTTTATCACACTACACAAAGCTCAAACTTAGGATTTAGAATATTTTTCTTGCATAGGCACGACTTGATTTTAATAGTTAGCAGTTTGGGTTTTCAAAGGAAGGCAAACAGCTGAGCTGACACTTACCTCTAATTTAGGTGGAACTGGGAAACCAGATCCTTGATTCAGAGAAAGGATGTAGAAAATCAACTTTCATATGCTCCAGGTCTATCATATGATTTGAGTCTGTCCAAACAAGTGGCCAATTTACAGCTAATTCTGCAGGTTTATAAGATTTCATTACCAGTTTCTCTGTATAGCTAAATTTTTGTTTGCCAACTGTGAAAAAAAGTCATGGCAATGACCAGCAACATCTTGCTCACAGCTGACAGCAGGACACGTGGTGAGCTAATTCCTTCCCACTGCAACATGCAGCCAGGGAGGTCCTAATAGCCACACCTGAAACAGGAATATCAAAGGCACACAGCTGCCAAAAGACTAGGATGACCAAAGATAATCTGCTAACTCCGAAAAAGCTGATTAGTCACATCTGCAGACCTGTCACCTTTGCTAAGACTATCTGTGAAATAAAGTATTGCCCAACATCAACCAGGTAGTAGTTTAAAATTTGGAGGATTTCCTGTGTTTTGATTTCCCTTTCTCATCATGAAGATTCATGTCAAGAGATGTCTACAGGAAAAGCGAGAAGGAGAGAAAATTTAGAGTTGGCTGCCTTTAGTCCACTAGCTTGTGTGGTGAACTTAGATGGCAGGTAAGCTGCTGACTCAGCAGCTTTGGGTCCAATTAGTACTATTTCCGTGAACTGACTGACTTACAAATGAGAGAGCAAGTATCACAGGCGTTAGCAAAGACACTGTGTACATCAGAAGCACTCCAGGGAGGATTCCTGCACTAGAGGAGAAAACTGTGTAGTTCTATGGCCATAACACAACTAATGAAAAGCCACGAGGTCAGATGTCTCCTCAGTTGAAACCACTGTATTAGAACCGTTGTCACAAAGGGAAAATGTGACTCAGGATCCCTGCAACAAGTTTCTACATCTCAGTGAGAATAAGCAGCTGCTAGTTTGGCCTTTGGTCTCAATTTTATTGCCAAGCATATAAAAAGAAATGTTCCAGTATTTTATTCCTTTTTTTCCCACAGCAGTTGACTCAAGTAACTTCCTTCCACCACACCTTCTTCTTGCTAGATATTCCATGAAGTTCTCTATAGATAATTGCTTGATCTATAAAGTAAGAGAAACATCCACTAGTCACCCAAATATCTTCAGAACTGTACTTCTAATACAGTGAGACCAGATTTAGTATTGTATTTTCATATGAAGAACTAAATAAGAAGTACAGAGTGCAAGACAACAGCTGCACTAATGAAAACTTCAGCTACAACAGATGTAGCCTATGAAATGTAAAGGAGACACACTTGCATCTTCTTTTTGTTCTTTTCTTTGTTATCTGTACTCTGCTTTTTATTGTTTAGATGAAATTTCTGAATCATCAGGAGATTTTTGTGGCCTTATAATGGCTGGAGCCCATTCCTACCACCCTTGAATTTCACTGCAGGCATCTGGCATGAGTAGCAGAACTCTGGAAGGAGCCTTCTGGATCTAAGACCACCAAAGAGAAGACCGGCTGTAAAAGAGACACAACTACAGCTTGAGGAAAGTGAAAAGGAAATATTCTTAGTGGACATCTGTGAATTCTTTTTTTGTCTATACGAACAGCTAATTTCAAACCTTCTTGAGTAACGAAGGTTGCAAAGTTGTGTTCCAGTAAAAAATATCTTTTTCTCTGTTCCCGTTTACCAGAGATGGGAACATCCAGAGCCAAGTAAGGAGCGGTTAGTAGGTTGCTTAGGTGATAGCAGTGTTTCCGCAGCAAGCATGGTTAATTCTAGTTACCTCCTTGCATACATTGTGCTGGGACTAGCATAAATAACCAGCAAGGCCGGAGAAGTGGGGACTGTTTGGGAGTTCTCATAACCTTTGCCACACTCTGAACCACCCGGGTCAGCTTCACTGTTAGGGCCTGCATGTGGCCTCCCCGACTGCTCTGCAGCCCGTCTGCATTTTCGCTGACGTGACTCCGAGCATGCCCTGGACCACGACCATCCATCAAGCACAGTAACTTACACGACTATGCACAGTATTTACACGACTATGATATTTAGCTGATTTCTGAAGCAAATATAGCTTGTGTGAGTATGTTGTGTTTGTGAGTGCTTGTGTGTTCTCCGCTCCCTCTGCCCCCCAAATTCCTGAACCTACTGGCCATTTCAATTGAACTTAGCACAGTCCTCACGAAAAGTACATTTTGATGAACAGACATGTACAGGAGCTTCATGAGGGAGCCTTCCTTGGTGGCAAAGAAGAAAGGCTTAGAGTGAAAGAGCTAGGAAGAAGAGATGCAAAAGAGATTCGGACTGTATCATTTCAGTCTTTAAAGAACTATCTCAACATAGAAATGGTTACTTCTAAATGGAGGCACAGATTTCCAAATGTTCTGTTATGGAGAAGAAACTGCTGAAATCTTCATTTGGAAAATGCTTTTTCTTCAAGCACCTGCTATTCAAAGGATGTTGAACTGGAGAGGCCAAGAATGGTCCCTGCTCCACACACACATAAAATTGAAACAGAACTATAAATATATTTTTTAAAAAGTTTTATCTGAAGCTTTCCCCTAACAGAAAGAAAGACCATATACAACAACAAAAAAATCATTTTACGGAGGCTATTTCGTAAGAATAGTAACTCAGTCTTATTGCTCAAATTATCTTCTCTAAAATGGTTTAGTTTAACTGCAGCTCTTGGTCCCAGCTAGGTCTACAGGCATGATTTTCAGATGCTAATAATATCCAATAGGTCAAAACAGTGATTTTTCACAGGCTTTTCTGACCCTTGAAAGCTTAAATCTGTACTAAAAGGTAGCACTACAAATCCATCTCAGATGAGAAACAGCACACTAAAATAAATAGAGGAGTGTTATGGATGAATTATTCCTCTCTAGGAAGCTTGAGTGATCCTAATATTAAGAAAAATAAAGTCCAACATGTTAAAAAAGGAGAGTAATCTCAACTAGATTTTTATAAAAACAGTTCTCAAATGAAAACCATGTTGATAATAAGTAGCATGCTGGTGCAAATACTCTGCCTAACTTCTTCTGTGCAATTAAAGACTGTGCTGAAAAGTAAGCTTCTGCCTTGCAAAAGAGAAATAATTTAGACCATGCTTCAGCATCCACATTCCATCCAGTCCTTGGCTTCTCCAGTGAGAACGTGAATGAAGAACAGCAACTGCAGAAGCAATGAAGACAGTAATTTTACTGATGGATGACTGGCCACTAGGAAGCCTGCTGTGTCCTCCACTTCACTTAATATAGACCTTTGACTTAATGAAAGAATTCAAAACCCCTTTGGGGCATGACTATGAATATTACCAAATACTTTCAAATACTAGTTTTAAATACTGCTTTCAGAACCTTCCAGATTCAAAACCTACACAGGACAATGCTGTAAACCTTCTAATATGCTACCAAAAACACTGTCCTGAAAATATTAAGTTTTATATGCTCTTGCAGTTTACTTAAGACTAATGTGAACACTTCTAAAGCATTATATGCCTTGGTTCTGATAACAAAGTATGTCTTTTGCTCTCTCTTCTTTAGCAAGTAGCTACAAATGTGTAAAGATAGAAGAAGCCTGCAAGAAAGGAGGTTCTGCAGTCCAAGCAGGATCCAGTTCAAATATGAGGAAACAATGGGAAGTTCACAACAATGACAACAACAACAACAACAACAATGTATCAAATACATACAAAGAAAAGAACACCCTATGTGTGTGGTATATATTTGTGCTAAGTCTCACATCTTTTCTGTGATATATATTTTTTACAAGGTTCTAAGCTTTTTTATGAGGTGAATAAAACGCACAAGAGCAAAATCTCAAGCAGTTAAAAGGGCAGTGGTAGATGTCTCTGCTATGCATTTGCTTCTAATAGAATTCCCATTCCCTTTCCTTGAGCAAATCAAAACCGTTGTTGGAAAAAGTTCTTTAGAGACCAATGACCGAAATTATCCTTTCCCAAAGGAAGGAAAGAGGCATTAAATGTTTGGAAACCTGCCCCCAAACATATATGTGCAAATGCACTGCTGAGCAAATGAGGTGTACAGTAGTTCTGATCAAATCCGGTATGATTTTGAGCTTTAGCTGAGAGACTTCAAAGGGCCTACTGCAAAAACATGCTCAAAATCGCACACTACCTTGCACTTTGTCATATGAGCTTATTCAATTTATCCTGGAGGGACAATGTATTTCGTTGTCTCAATTTAGCTAATTGGTTTTATGTCTAGTCAACAGTCTAGTCATTTTGAAATCAAAAGTTCTTTTGTTCCAACATTAGTGAGAGGTCTAGTTCTCTTCTTCTCCCATCAAGAATCTTTAATTTAAATCAGAGATCACATTCTCCAGTCCAAGTCTAATTTTTCACTCTTCTGTCTTGCTCCTCTTCTTTCCTCTTTTTTCAAAAGCAGTTTTTGGTTATATTCAATGAAGATGTTCTTCTAAAGATGTGGTAGGTCCAACAGGCTTTGGTTATTCCTTGTAGGGCCTCTGAACCTGTCAGTGGCGAAGAAGGGATGCTGGCCTCCAATGTGTGGGAGAAATGACTAAAACAAAGCACATGACAAAAATTAGCAAAAGAAAAAAAAAGGAAACTTGAACACATGGAAAGAATTTTGGTGGAACAAATAAGATTTGCTGGACTCTTCTCATATGATTCAACAATTCTGTTGTTACATTGCAAGATGTAGTAATGGAAAACAGAGCAACAGTTAGAGGGTGGGAGGTAAACTGAAAACAAAACAATATGTTACCTTATAATGCAGAAGAGGTGAGTGCAATGCGTTTACGGTGCATTAAAATGCATCACTCACTGAGGTAAAATCCCTCTTAAAATACTTTCATTCATTTTGTTTTTTACATGTAAGGTATTAGCACAAGGTCTGTGTCTTAGAAAATATTCTGAGATTTTCTCAGGAGAAAGGATTGTTGCCCTGCTTCCTCCAATAATCTTCATATTCACAGGGTCTGAGCAGAAGTATTTCTCTGGAAAATATCTATGCCTGCTTCAGTAGTATGTTCCTGTAAACTGCTAACTGGCAGAAGTGAGAATGTTGCCACATTGCCTGACATGGAGGTCTCAGCTATGAAGGGAGCTTTTAATTTTCTAGAGGAGGGTTCCTTAGCTTTCACCACTCATTTTTATTATACTTGCAGCACTTTTCAGTAAAGATGCCCATCCTGCTAACATTTTCCACACCATGTTTAGAATCAAGAGTATTTGTGGTTCCTATTGAAACGATTTGGCTTTATCAAAGACACTAAACTGGAATAATAGCTTTCACCTTAAAAGCGTAGTTTTCTACTCCTGATAGACATGAGGAAAAGTTCAAAGACTCATTGGTGACTAAAGAAAAAGGCACTAACCAGGCACTGGAGAAAGCTAGGCGTTCCCTTGTATGTGGGAGTCTAGGAACATTCAGTTCCAAAATGGTTAGACAACAAATAATTAGTTGCATTCAAGTGAAAGAGATGAGAAGGCAAATAAAAAAAGAATTTGTGGTAAGAGTATGTCTTTTATCTTCCAGAATTTAGACAAGTGTTATTATTTTGAGAAAGCAGGAAGCCAATTTTGGAAACCTTCAAGTTGCCGATTCTTATCCTGGTGTGTCTGCCCACAATGAGGTCCACACCAGGTTAGGGTGTTTGGTTCTCAAACACAGTCTGCTCCATGAGCTCATCATATTCCACTGACTCGAGTGGGCTGCAGCGTTGTGTCTTTTATTGGCTTCTCTATTGAATTCCCTATGCACCAAAACTGCTATTCATGGACTTAAAGCAGAAGGCTCCATTCCCATTAGGAAAAAGCACCAGCGTAAGTAGAAAAAATGCTTAGTTTTGAGTGTCTTAATAATCTTAATCCATGAATACCAATTCAGGCAAAACAAACATTATGCTCTAAATACAGTCTCCTGCCTCTATTTCTCTCCTTATATTTTACTTACTTATTCTCTGGACAGTAAGCTCAGACACACTCTGAATTTGGATAAGAATTTGGGAGAATGTACACATTTTCCAGCAGCATTTTTTTTTCTGCAAATAATAGTTTTATGTGCAATCTTTGACCTTGTGCAATGCCATGTTAAGAAGCAGTCTCATTCTGTAGAAGTTAAGCTGTGAGCTTTTGCCTAACCAGGTATTCAAGAAGGGAACATTGCAGAGCTGGGTACCACAGTGCCAAAAGTAGCACTTCTGGTGCTGGGTTTGCAGGTTTCATATGCAGAGATCATTGCCTGAGATTCGTAGCAACCACTGTGCAAGCATCAAAAACCAGTTAATGGAAGAGTTAATTAATTCCTTCTTAGCAGAGGGTCCCAGACACCCTCTTATCTGCTTTCTGATCCCATCCATTTTGCAGCATCTGGCCTCAGAGAAAGTTCTTGCACAAAACAGCACACAAAAGATGAACCAAGAGAACCATCAATGCAGCCTGAGTTCAGAGCAGCTTCAGTGTGGAAGTGTGGCCACAGCACACGGAGCTTTACTTGAACCGGAGACCCAGGAAGCTGCTTAGGCTCTTTGAGTGTCTCAGGTACGTAAGCACCTTGATCCAGCTCCCTGACAGTGACCTCTGGAAGGGAGGCTCTTGCACCCATTTGAGACTTGAAGCAGACAAGTGGTTCCTGCTTAGTGTCTGCTTTCCTTGGAAGCCTATGAAGACTTGGCCATTTACCTCAAAAAGAACTAGACCAGCACCTTAGGAAAGACTTTAGTGAGACAAATATAATTTTGTGCCATGATTATCCTCAGTTTGTCAGATTTATTAACTCCAGTCGTGGTGGGTGAGAGGCAACTTTTGAATTTCCACTACACCCACCCAATCTGAACTCTAAGAAGTTTTCTCTGATCGTCCCTCCCTCTCCTCTGCACCAGTGCCACCTGTAAGAAAGCAAACCCTTAACTCACACAGACATAGTTATATAAACTGACATTCCAGTTAATAGTCACTTTGGAAATTCCCAAGCTATGAGCTGTCCTGCAATCTAGAAACTGTGGTTTCCAAACACAAACTAAATCACAAACCACTGCACAGTCTTGCAAACATTCCTTGTGTCATTGTTTCAAAAAAAAAAAAAAAAAGTTTGTAATATTTTAATCTCCCGAACACAAGAGCTTGTCTGTCGTAGCACATAAAGACTATCCAGTGAGCTAGGAAAATATTCCAGCAAGCACCCTGCTTCCATGCATTGAGAAAACTTTATCAGGACTACTGGGAAAAGTTCTGCACAAGGGTAGAACAGCTACTGGGTTTCCTATAGCACTAGTAGCAATCACACACATGCTTTAATGGAGGGTGTCTTGTATATCTGCTATGGGACATGCTACATTTGTAGCAATTGCCCACAACCATTGGAGTTTCACAGTCACCAGCTCATACAGCAGAATCCTCCTCGATTACGTTCTTCCTTCGACCACTTTTTCCAGCACCTTCTCTCATTAGTGTTTCATGTCCGGTTCTAGAAGACAGCCTGTCCCAACTGGACATCACCCGTTACCACCCTGCTGAGACAAAGGCTGCTTTGAAGGGTATCACTGAACTTCTTGGCAAGCCCCCTCTCATCTTCTCCAATTCAGATAACTCATCAACTTCCTTGCACACTTTCTGACATCCTTAAACAACTGACTTCCTAAATCAAGACCTCTGAGAAATAAGGGTAGGATGACATCCTGTATGGTCATTTGAAATCTGCCCAAAGTAACCTATAGTTCTGGAAAACCTAGCATGCATTGATGAAATTCTCACCTAAATAATTTTGTTGCCTGATGGTTATTCCTAGCTTGACTGAGGAAAATCTAGAACCTTGCAGTAATACTTCAGGGTAAAAGGTGGAAGGCAAACATAAAAGGAATTAATCCAAGCACAATTATTTTGCCTGTGGTCTCTTCCACTAGAGTGTCTCACAGGGAACCATTTTGAAGCAATAAATACAACTAAAATTTTCTCACATTTAATTCCATGGCAGACTGCAGATGTCTGCAAAAGTAAAATACCCAAATATTTCAGCTCACATAGATTCCAGGAAAGTTTTGAACAGGAGTTTGATTGCATCTGGAAAGCACAGCCTATTAACTTTCTGGACTTTCTGGACATAGAGAAAATTCCAAATTTTGCTTGGTCAGCTGAAACAATTTAGGGAATAAGTATCTCCAATTTTGTTGCCAGAACATTAACAAAGAATTTCATGTCAACCTTCAGTGAAGGTATGGCTGTGTAATTGCAGACATTCTGAGTCCTCCTCCCTGGCTTTTACAGTAAGGTGATATGAGCCTTAGAGAACAAGACATCTTTCAGCTTTATTGAAATTTGAAAGCTAGAAGAATGCTTACAATTAAAACAAATTCATGAAAAAAGCAAGCTGAAACAGAGATTTTACTTGTTTTTATATTAACTCTGCTTTTGACACTCTCCTGTTCACAGGTTAGTTCTTGCAGATCTTGCATAGCTGAATTCATTTTTCTACAGGCCAACCCTTCTACTTTACATCTTACACGTTTCAAAGGCCTACATACTGAATCATGTCCCAAAATCATTTCAGATATTTAGTCATGACACATTGTAATGTTTGTGTCTACAAAAAAAGGAATCGACATCTGATCAGAGAGGTTGGACATTCTCATTTCATCCTGTTATCCAGGATGCACAAAGCTCCCATGAAAATGCACCATAAATTTAAGAGAGAATTCAGAGGGCAGAATGTTCCTGAAGAAACTTTTGCTGACTCTGCAGGCATCCTCCTCGGGGTGGATGTGGTTCACCAGCAAGCCCAGTTCAGTCCCTCACAATTGTCACTGGTAGGAATCTGCAGCTATTTAATTATTCTTCTAAAAAATGACAAAAATGCTTTAAAGTTAGAGCCTGGAATAATAAAAACATGTAGGCTTCTGCAGAGAAAGTGTGTTTTGGGGGATCCTTTGATATGCTTTGTTTATTGTTGTAAGTAGTTGTAAACCACAGTCTATTTTCATTGTTGCTCGGATATGAGTTTCACATCTGGCTCTTGGCATTTGTGTCGGCTTGTTTGGAGAATTCTCCAGTGATCTGGGCAGCCTTGTATGCAGGTCTGGGATTTCTTCTGTTCTAACCTCACAGCAGAGGCTCACAAGTAAAGCCCATTAACAACACCCAAGGTCTCCAGCTAGGCCCAGAGCTACTTAGTCCATATACAACTTGGAGAAAAATAAGAGATTAGCATTGGTGTTTGGCCAGTTTGGTCTCTGTAAACCACTTTGACCAAAAGTATCACAGTCTTGTTTGTTTGCCCATGTCCAATAAAATAGCACATTTTAGTGGTCAGCCCTACTGTTGTCTCCCCCACAAGTCCCTCAGAAAAGTCTGATGCATGAAGGCCCTCTTATTGTCCAAAGCTTAGCGAGTCTGGCAGCCCTTCTTTAACTGCTGGCAAACATGGAGGTGACAGGAAGGGGCAGTATCAAGAAGCAGCTCGCACTGTGGCATAAAGAAAGCACTTAGCATCTCTCTGGTGCGGCTGGAAATAAAATGAGGGAAGGCCAATCATTTAACTGAGAATGCGTCAAAAGCAGTACATCACTAGAGAAGGTTGGGCATAGCTCACTACCACAGCTACATCCTGTAACTCTCTATTCGTACCGCTGCAATGCTTCCAGTCCCAACCCGAGTACTGAGGCCAAGACTCACTGAGTTGACTTCCATCTCTGTCTGCCCCTGTTAGGGCCCTCTCTTACATGCGATGCTGCGCAGGGGGTGATGTCTCTCCTGCTCCATGACCCATCTGCCAGAGGAGACCGGACTGCATCACCTACAGGGGGCAGGCAGCCACGTCCTGCTCTCAGGACACGAGCAACATTTGTGGCAATGCAATGAGAGGGAGAGGGAGATGAGCACGCACCACAAAGCGTATTCCATCATCGAAACAATGTCGCTGTCTTCCTTACATCTTCTCTCCATCTTTTTCTCGCCAAGTCTTGTCCAACAAGAGAGAAAAAATTGAGCATCCCCATGAGCTCAGAGTCCCCCTGCCAAACTGAACATACCCAGAGAAAGAGGCTCTGCCCTCAAGAACTGATAGTCTAAACAGGCAAGGGGCACAGCCCAGAAGCAGGAAATAGAAAGCTGAATCACAGAGACATTAAGGCCCATTTCCACGGAAGTATTTACAACTTTAAAGGGCAGGTTGGAGTTTAAACCTAAACTCAAATCCAAAGCCTCAAACTTAGAAACTCAAAACCTTAAGAAGCTTGCAATGATGTTTGCCAACACGGATGTTAACTTTAACCTTGACATTGCCCATTATTTCATGGGCCCTCAAAGTCTCCACGAAGGCAAGTGTTCTAATACCACATCCAGGTCTGTGTGCTGTGAGCACGGTGTAACTCATGGAAATGCCTAACGCTCTAAAAACAAAGATGATGAGTTCCATGATCTAAAGAGAATGTTGTTGGTTTTGAAACCTAGGCTATAATATTTATGTTTTATGTGTGGATTTGGAAAATGGAACACTTAATAAGTTTCTAGACCAGAAATGTATTTTTAATGTGCTTCATTTAGTTATGAAACTCCCTGCAAACCACACAATCTGTATTTTTATTTTCTGAGGATTTTTTTTTAATTTGTCCAGATGGTCAATGAGCCAGAATACTTCATACACTGCACATGCACAAAAGAGTTCTAAGTAGGACCTTCCTATGAAGAAGGATTCTTCAAGTGTTTGATAAGCCAGGACACTTTTTTTTTTTAAACAGATTTTTGACATTTTGGACTTTGAGACTTTGGACTCTGCAAGTTAATGTCAAACTTTTGAAAAGAAGCAGTAAACATTAACGTAAAACTCTATATTTTATATTAAGAATTGAGTAAAAAAAACTGAAAAAGTGACTATATTTGTGAATAAAAAAAATATGTACATTTCTGGATTCGAGTGATAGCGGACTCCAGTTTAAAACTCTTAAAACCAGGAGAACTGCAAAGACTGCCTCTGTATCCACATTCTGTATTCTGTACCAGATCTTAAGAGCCACTGGCATTCTATTCTCCTTGAGCTGCTTCTGTGATTTAACAACATCTTGCTTAAGGCAAAAGATCTTTCCTTTATTACCACTCACAATGAGATGGCATTTCTTCCTTTCTCCTGCCCCTTGCAATGGCAGCTCTCCACCGCTTCACATAACTTCTCGCCCGCACTTACTGGGTACACATACACCTTAGTATAAAATCTTCCCAGTTTAGTCTAAAGTCCTGCTCCCCAGTCACACAGATTATATGAACACCAGTTCCCTACCAGCCTGTCTTTTGGAGTGAGCTGATGAATTCCTTCTGAAACAAAATCCAGGTGCAACTCTGGCTACAGTTAACTTAAAGGAAGGCTTTCAAAAGACACAGTGAACCAAACCGCACCATTTTTTTGCTCACCCTTCCACTAGAGCAGAGTAGTCCTCCATTATCGCAGCAAGATTTCTACCCTTGGGCAACCCCACATGCCCAAAGACAAGTCACAGTTTCATGGTTTTGAGAATCTCACTCTGCTAGGCTGCAGCATCTATTTAAGATACAATATTTTAATCATTTTGAGCTATAAAACCACTCAAGTAATTACAATGTCTTTGGATCATGGGACAAAATGAACATGATCATGGGACAAGCCCAGGACCAGGTGTTATGTGCAGCGCTCTAGGCAAGTCAGTCCTCACGCAGCCTAGACCAGACCAGTCTGTGCACATAGGTCATCCTTTAATGATGTACCCTAGGAAACCATTCCCTGGGGATATATCTAAATAGGTATAAAGATACTATTTACACTTGCACACATATACATGCACGGACTCACAGATATATATATCTAAGGATTCAATACTGGAAATCACTCATTAATTAAAGTTAGGTTAAGCCAAAGTGCAAATAATAGGATGTATTGATAATACCCACAACCCTTTCTTTTTTTACACATCTTTGTAAAACATACACATGAACATAACACATGAACATAAACATGACACATTTACACATCTTAGTAAAACATAAAGTGAGGAAATGAAAGAAGAACCCTACTTAATCATTTAACAACAAGATTAAATCAGAAGAGCTTTCAATCCATTTATTCTTCCACCAGGGATAAGAGAGAAACAGACAGACTCATCACACCCCTAAAAGTCAAACATATTCCTCTACTCTTAGCTATTCCCCTAGGATACTGGCTTCCCAAAGGAATAGATGATAGGCTGCATTTTGGCAATTCTTGGATTTTAGTAATTCCAGAAGCACATGCTGAACCAGAACACTCCTCCTCACTGCTAGTGAGCCAATTTAGCATGATCCTGCCACAGTCTAATACTTAGACCCTGGACAAAAAAAAAGGTCCACTTTTTTATTTTTTAAGGCAGCACCTGCAGCCTTAGGAACTGAACATAGGACTGGAAGACATGAAACCAGAGTTAGAACACTTTTTTTAGAATGCATTTCTACGTAACTTTGGGCTCACCACGTAAACAAGCTATGCCAATAATGTTGGAGAGCCGAGCAAGCTGAAACAGTTTGGATCTTTGGATCTTTGCCAAGATATTAGAGCACCTCCATCAGAGTGTTCCCAAGACACAGCAGCCATGTCTGAGTAATAACCTCAGGGACCCCTGCAAATGACAAAAGCAAAGCCAAACTCTGCCGTCCGCTTGCTAAGAACCACAGAGGTCTAAACTTAAACCTACCCCTCACTGTCAACAGTTGGCAGGGCAAAAGTAGCACTGCCTTTCAATTGCCATCCACTGCCAGGAAAAGCTCATTTTTCAGTGAAAATAGGAAAAGTTACTGGACCACACAATAAGCAATTCACCAGGACCAAATATTTTAAGTATTCCACATGTTGATGACTGTCACCAACACCCTGGCATTCTTTCTATCACCACAAAACTTCACAAAACTTAAAACAAGTGCATTATTGGTGCACTTTTGGTCATGCATCAGTAAAAAGAGACAGTTTGTTTAGGAAAAGTCTTATTAAAAGACAGATGATACACTCCATTCTTTAAGCAACCTACTGTCATTTTTCATATATGGAATATTCAGTGTTTCTGAGCCATGCAGGCAGGTTCTGCATCTGAATTGAGATGAATCTCTTCATCTCAATGCTCAAGCATCATCCTGGACAAAAGATGAATGCTTAGTTTCTATTAGAATATAGGTTACCTTTTCTTCTTAGGTTAGAGCACAAACAGCAACTACGACAAAGACCTACTACCTGCAAGTTCTACCCTCCTCCTTACCGATACCAAAAGGATTATCTAACAAGCTTAACACTAAAAAAGTGCCCCAAAAGTGTACTACAGCTGTTTACCATGAGACATGCATCTCTTCTGCTAGATGAACATTCGCATACATAAAAAGGTTGGAGAGGGGTGCAGCTGTCTAAGTTGCGTGTTTTATAAAAAAATGAATCTGTGGATCTGTGGATGCAAAAAAAAAAAGTACAATCAGGCTTAAATATTGTATTATTATTTTTTTTTTAGAAAAGGAAGCAGTATTACAAATTCATTTTCCACTCAGGAGTTTTCCCATCAAGTAGTTTCAAATTCAAGCAGTAGAATGCCACTTATCAGTGGCATCAGTGGCAAGGGGATGTCGGTCTAAGATGAGTATGTTCAGTAAAGCATTTTCATGTAGCATAGTTTAAATGCCGCATGATTGACTTAACCAACTTGCAAAAGACTCTTGGTACTACCAGCTCTGTGACCTGCTATTGAAAACCAGATCCACTGCTGCAAAGGAGCAACTACTGAGGCAGAAATCACAACCCTCGTTTTGGCACCACAGCCTGGAGACAAAACTCTTTCCACTGCCTGTGATCTGCCCAGGCAGTCCAGGGCTCACACCAACCTTGCAGAAGTCAGCAGAAGATGTTGAAAGTGAAATGAAGAGAGATCCAAATAAATAATGTTTCACGGCACACTGCAAGTTTTAATTTTGCCTATAGCATCATGGCTATTTCAGCAAAATCTTAGCTAAGAGAACAGCTGTATTAAGTATGGCCCATAAATTAAAAAGTTATCTCATTAGTTCCATCAGTTCTTTCAAAAATTTCTTTCCTCTTCAGCTTTGCGTTACCACCGTTAAGATGTTACTCTTGCAAAGCAAGGATGAAACAGTATGTCAGCAAAAGAGTAACCTACACATTGCCAAGACTAGCAAAGTTCAATAAATCTCAAAGCTCTTTCTGATTCAATTCCAGCTTACAAATGGTGGAGGTTTTGCAAATTTTATGGGCCATCTGCAGGCCTAACACAATTTATGTCCTCAGTATTACATCAGATCTCTAAACCCTATTTCCACAAAAATAGAAAAGGGGGGAAAATCCATCTTCTTACAATCCAATTATATCAGTGAATCAGTATGTAATAAAGGCAGATGTCTTTTCACACTTCTTGATATGGGGTGTTCTTCCATGTTGCTACAGCGAATTTAGGCCTTTTAAATGTTCTCCCTCTGTCTTTTTCTGATCTTTCAAACTCAGCAGAGCAGTGGTGAGTAAGGTCCTCTCAGGGTACAAGAAGTGACCTAAACCTTTACCCAAACCACAAGCCAAAATGCTTGTGGTTTGACAAAGTTTGGTGAACACTTTTGGGTTTTTTTGCAAGTTTTGGCTCAGATCAGATTTTTCTCAGTAGAGTTTTTGTCACTTTTACTTCCATTCTTACGAGATTTCCCTTTCTGATTTTGCACAGGTATAAGTTTCAGATCATCTGGATATCCCGGGCATCCAGACGTTTGTAAGAGGGCAAATAAAACAGGACATACCTTGTTTCTCTTGCACACTTAAGTAATCCTATAGGAGTCAAAATCCTCAGTTATGAGACAGACATTTACAAGGTTTCTGTGCATCAGTTAATACCTGCCCATGCTCAAAATTCTCAAATTCCTCCTCAGCACGTCAATACGAACACTAACGTCACGTGTTAAAATCAAGAGTTAGACTGGAGTTGACATTTTTAGTTTCTAGGCATCGCCCTTATTGAAAATTCTGCTTTGATGACTTGCTTTTACTTTTAATCCCTGTAATTCTGCTTAGAGAAACTCGAACAGAAAAGCCTGGGAAGCTCTTTAAGTTAAACAAGACGATATTTATTGGCATAAGGGTGCCACCTATTGTCACGACAATTGAGTCAAGAAAATCTTCAACAGACCTTTTGCGAAAGCGGATCCCCGTCCATTGCTACTTCAGATCACTTTCAGTCCTTAAGATAAATTTGGGCAGTTTTGGCAGGAATATGTTTCCGCACATAACACATGCAGCACACAGATACATCACTTCCCGCACAGACAGTCATCTCTGGCACTCTGGTATGATAACTCTGCAGTTACCGTTTCAGACGTGGCTCTCAGAAGCAAGTCTGAGATACACATTACTAGGGTAACAAATAGAACTCCAAAAGGGCCTTTGTGCACTCACCTCTATGCAAATATGCTACATGCAAATTGCATAAATAAAAAATGGGCAGGATTCTTGTCGGTACAAACACACGTATTTGACAAAAATGCGTCTTACGCTGCCCAGTTTGGGGCGTTACTGGAGTTACAAACCTTGAGGCTGGTTCAATAACTAAATTCTATTAGGTACCTAACTCAGATGTTTTCATGTGTTTTTTTTTGGTGCTTGCTGACATCCTCAGGTGCCTAAATGCCTTTGTAAGCCTTATCCTGTGACTCTAGAAATTCTGTGTCTTCATGAAAGAACTGAAATAAAGTATGTAAGTCCAATACAGCTACAAAGTGATGGCAAGATCAGTTGCTCCGCTCACCGTGCCTGTTCACGCTGTATTACCCTTCCAGCATAGCAAACCTCTCCTGTTTTACATAAGGAACGTGCTGCCAGCCACTAGTTCTGGTCTGAAAACAATGATGCTGTAGAACATGACTTTTAAATTCAATAATTTAAGGTTTTTATTAAATTATGATTTCAAAATGCTTTTAATATTTTATTCAAGCTTTTTTATTTTAGCATCTCATCAACATACCTGATATATCACGCTGCTCTTCCCTTTCTTTCACTTTTTTTCCTCACTGGCCTTTTCTCATCTGCACTTCTGCCCTCTCTCCCCATAAAATCTGTGGGGAACAGCAAGCAGGCAGCTCTGCTTAAAGCCTTGGTGTTCAGTGTTGAATACTGTGCAAACAAGGATTATTTTATTTAAGCTATTGCGGCACTTTGCATGGCCCTTCTAAGACATGTCTGAGACCATTTATTTGGTTTTGTACCTATTTGTGTCAGACTTGAAGCAACTGGTTGTTTCAAGTTTTTCTTCTTTCCATGCCTAACAAAACTCATCAAATCCAAAGTGATGCAGTGGCATCTTTTAGGGATTGCACATGCAGCGAAAAACAGACCAAAGACAAGAAAAAAAGGTTTCACTTTACCTCAGCCAGAACCAGCCTAGGAAATACAAACACCTCCATTGCTAACCTGCTGTTGAATACATCTGAGCAGACACAACTTTAAAAGCTCACAGCTGTGAGCCTGGAAAGTTGACATTGTGGCTGTTGTCATCATTTTTTTTGTCCCCTCAAGACCCTGAATCCCAAAGACCTCTGTGTCAATTGGGTTCTTTTTTGACTACTATTTAAAAGAGAGAGGCTATGTTTTTGTAGCCATCTCCCCCCAGATTAAACAACAACTAAAATAGCCAGATTGAGGTTTTTCTTTCTTGGTTTCTGCTAAAAGATAAGTTCTGTGTATACTGTAAGGAGTTGTAAAAAGAGCTAAAAAAAAAAAAACCCTTTGATAAAATTACAGTTTCTCTCTTAAAGTGTATAAATTCTGAGCACCTTCTCTGAGTGCTTTAGAAGAGGTCTATACCCATGTAACCAGTTTCAGGTTCTGCTATCACAGGAGTTCTGCTATGCTGACTAGAGAGGAAAGAACTGAATGAATAAAAACTCAAGACATAGCTTAAATCTTAACTTAAGACATAAGCACATTTATCCTGGTTAAGTGAATCCACCTTGCTGAACTAGAAGTTATACTGAAATTAGAACAGTATGTGCAGAAGATACCCTAAAACTGGCCTCAGCAGCACAGGGCCATTACTTAGATGAAAAAGACATACTTTAACACATCTACTTTAGGAAACTACACCTCTGTAGCACACCTGACTAATTTACTCCCATCAACAGGAAAAAAACACATATCCTTTCAAAAAATATATTACTGGTGCTGCACTTGATAAATAATAAAACACTGAGGGTGGCTAAAACAAAAGCAAAATAAAACTAGTCAGTAGCATTTGGCTAGAGCTCCCTGCTTATTCAGCATTCCCTTTGCTGGGAGCTCAATGCATGCTGTTGTCAGGTGGTGTCAACATACAATTTCCTTTATCAATTCAGCCAGCTCTTTCTTTACCTCCTTCTCCCATTCCAAATTCCACTTTCCACTTGAATAGAGTGGGTAAAAAAACACCAAGAAAGCAAACACAGGCTCTGACTCTCACACTCTTCCATCCCTTGGAATTCAACATGCAGTTGTATATGACTTGGTTTCCATTTACACGTAAAGTTATTTTCTTGGCAAACGCAAGCTTGGAGCTGGCTAGTAAAAAATCTCTCCTCTGCTTTATTTTGCCCACCTACTTGCCTTCAAAAGCCAAAAATCACAATCTGATGTACGAGGGGAACAAGAGCAATGATTCAGTTGCCTGCCTTCTCCATTTATTTGCTCTGCATTTACTCCAAGCACGCACATCAATTCCCCTCCTTGTCTAGTCTTTCTGCTCTAGTGACACAGCAGCGTGATTGACACCATCCATTGTCCACTCCAAAATGAACAAGCATGAAATGACACCAGAAAGATGCTAATGTCCAACATTTCTGACTAGAGAGGAGAGAAGAATGCTCTTATTCTTGCACTAATTCCTGACAGAAAATATAACCACTATCTGTCCAGAAATATGAACCACAGTTTGTCTCTAATACAAATCTCACTTGAGAGCTGAGAGCCACCTGATCAAAAAGCTTTCACAACTAAACAACTAGAATTAGTTTTACAAATAAAAAGGGTAGCAATAATCTATGGAACTGCATGCTATGGAAGTGAGTAAAAACTACAACCAAAAACGGAGCCATCTTCTCTCACCAGCTTCTTCATTTGCGTACATGAGAGCCAAGCTCTGGCTCGCGCCCGCGCTCGTGTTCAGAGACCCAACGCGGCAGAAAGCTCCTTCGAGCTCGTCTTTGCTGGGCTCCCGTGTCCCCTGAGCACCAGCACGTGGGCCCCTGAGAGCAGGGCCAAGGGAACAGCACAGAGGCCACAGTCAAACCAACAGGCGCCCCGGGATGAATGATACGGGAAAGTACTGGAGAACCCTCCTGCAGACCATCAGCACAGAGAGCGTGCGTGCTGTTTTAAAATTGTTAATTTGTCGCAGGGCGCTTACACCCCTCACAGCCCCAAACTGAGGACTAGGAAGAGGGCACGGAGGAAGAACTACATGACAGCATCACTCCTAAAATTGGTAAAGCCTTTTGTGGTACCTGAACTTAAGGATATCTTCTAAAGCTGGTGAAGCCAATGGCTATCTTGTTTTTGACACACACGGGATTCTAAATTCATGTAACATCAAATATAAAGGTACCCACTAGGCCTGAATTCTGCTGCTCCCAAAGCCAGTCACAAAAATGGATCAAACAAGAGGTGGAGAAGCCTCACTTAGCAAAATAACCATTCCTATTCTCATTAGATCTATTTCAACCTTGCAAGACACTGCAAGTTTGCTTCCCACTTGCAGCGAATAGTCTGCTTAGCAATACTAGCAAGAAATACAAATACTTCCTTAGCCAAATGCAGACTAATACTATACTGGCAAACTGTACTGGCAAACATGCTCCCCACCTTAGTTTGGGAACAGTTAAAACAGTTTAAAAGTGTAACACCAGTGGATAAAGTCTGTAGCATGCTGTACAGCCAAAAAGTAATGTTTGAATTCATGTGGGGAAACATTTTTGTGTATTGCGAAGACCAAAACTCAGCTTCGAAGCCCCATGGGAAAGCTGATCTGGAAATGCTGTATAATTCTGTCTTAGTTGCCTCATGGAGCTGGAGTACAAACAGGTGACGTATTGTGTATTCTGGACTTCTCTTTGGAAAACTGGGCTCTAAACCACAAACATTTGTACACAGTCTCACCCTCTCACCAGGGCCATCATCTGTGAAAAAAAAAAGTGCAGGAAATTCAGTATGACAAGAGTATTTCTACACTTACAATTTTGATACTTACTCTGACTCTGGGTGAGCCTTATTTAAAAACAGAAAAGCCCAGCTCCTGGACTCTTTGAATTTCTGAGAATTTCAGTGTTTTGTTTTTTTAAAAAAGTTTCTAGCGCAGACAGTTGCAGTGAAAAACCTGAAAAAATCACCCTAAAATATTTTAAAAGGAAAAATAACTTATTTTTTAAAATGTCTTTGCTTTTAAACACTGGTCACAATTTTGCAAGGCTTTATGCATGATTAAGAACCATTGGGCACAACAAGATCGTTAGTAGCACTCCTGCATATCCATAGATTATGATCCATGGTACTAAAATCATCCAACCCACATATTCATTATTATGCAATATTTCTCTTGTCTGAAAAACACATCCCTTTCTTTATATATTAAACGTTTTTTAAACAAGTTCAATGAAAAAAAAAACTTTCAAAAGCAACCATACCTCCCTTGGGGAATTCCACGTTTGCTAGAATCCTTCATATACTTTGCACAGTGAATCAAACTATCTTTCATATACACCCTTGCATTAGCAAGTACTGTGGATGTAGCTGTTAGAGAAGCACGGTCACTGCCAGTCCTGTTTTCACCCAGTTTTGTTTTATTACGAACATCTGCCCAGCATGAATTGCAAGCCCTACACAGTAAGAATATTTACTTAATTTAGAAGAATTACCTAGACATTTTTAACCTCTCCTGTGGCCTCTCCCATGGCTCAGCAAACATAATTCTACACTATCAGCATGGCAACCCCCTGGATTCTGCAGTTTGGGTAAGATATATTGGATCCCTCTCCAAAAAGTACCAAACTATTTTCCCTGCCTCTTCATTCCTGCCCAGGAGTAGTTGGCAGGTGAGGAATACACTTTGGAGAGCAACGTCTTTTACTGAGGACATCTTTACCCTGAAGCTACATTTTTATTAATTTAATTGATCAAAAAGTCAATATTAGGTCTGTATATTTCAGCATAACACCACACTAAATGGGAATCTGTATATTCAGAACCAAACAGTATGAGAAACCAAACGTGAGTTTGGAGATTCTCATCCTATTTATAAATCTCAGAAACAACTCACAGAATTTAAAAACCAGTCAGCATTTCCCACAATACCTTTTTCCTGTTGTAAGACAACTTTTTAACGCAGAGGAAGGGAATCACAGACCGTATGCAAAGCTCTCTGGTGTAAGCCACAGCTCACACAAGCCTGTGCATCGGCCGAGTGTTTGCAGTGCAGGTAGTTCACCTGTCTGTAACCCTGTGTGCAATGGACTGGTGAGAGTCAAGCTGGAGAGTTCATGAGTTGTAAGAGCCTGCCCATGTCCTGAGGCCCAGAGAAAGGCTCTTTGAGCAAACAGGTTCAGGTGTTCACAGCTTCACTGTTCTGTAGGTGCTCCTCCTGGCCCCTTCGCTAGCGGTTACTGACTTCACTGCAGGCAGAGAGGACCAGAAATGCACAAGCTCCTCATCTGCTTCAGCACAAAATCCGTTGTCTCAGTTTCAGCCACTGATGGAGAAGACTGGACTTAAGACTGGCTTCCTTTGAACTCTCAAGGACTATGCAATACTCAGTTATTTTTTGCTCCTCCTTTTCTTTGGGTGTAGTCACTTCCACCTGCCACGGTATGAGGTGCTGTGAATGCTTTTTACCACCCCAGACAGGTATGGACAAGCATATATATCTATATCCTTTGTTTCTTTCTTACGTGGGTGGTGTGAGATGCATGTGGGCTGAGTTTCACTGCTATTAACCTCCTTCAGACCAGCTGGATTAAAAGGGACCTTGTGTTTACACCAAAGTCCCATTTTCACCTGGTCACAACAGCTTTAACAAGTACCATAGAACCATGGAATCATTAAGGTTGGAAGGGACCTCTAGAGATCATCCAATTCAACCCCCCTGCCATCATTTACTGGAGGTCTCACTGTAACTCTCTTCTTTTTTTTCCTCTCTAATTTCACACGTATTTGCAAAAGATGGTTATCTGTGCACTTCCTCTTTCATTTCTGAATCTCTACTTTTAAATTAAGGTATATTTTCAAATTTACAATGTATTTATATGGGAGGAAACCCTCATGCTAATTTAGACTTGGCCTCTGCAACTGTTTCTACATGTGCTTGTCTTTATTAGCAGACTGTTGACTGCAGTTGAGTGGATTCCAGGATGCCCTGCTGCCAGGGGCACCAAGCTGAAGGTGCATTGAGCTCTTTGCAGGACCAGGGCTTTCTCCTCCTGGAATGCATCTTTGTAAAGGAGCACGGTTTTCAAACAGGGCATCTGCATTTAGACACTGACACTCACTGGAGACTCTCAAATGCTTCTTTTATGAAGCTGAAGGTCAAACTGAACCTCCAAATGTGGAATTTCTGACATCTAATTAGGTAGCCCACACTAAAAATCAGGCCAGTGTTTAATTATGTCTGCAGAATACAGGAGTTCAGCTGAGACAATTCACACTCACCTCATGTGTTTCTCAGTGTTTTTGATGGTCAAAATGAGGAAATATTCCTTTGCTGCACAGATGCACTGGATCAAGGTTTAGCTTGTTACACATAAAAAATAAATCAGCTCATATTTCCTTGACTTCATTTTTCCAGCTTTGTCATTCTGTCTAGGAGCACACCGCACGGTCAAGACAGGCATGGCTATGCATGTTAATAACCTTTGGAAAACCATATATTCTTCTGCACAAAATTTCTTTTTTTGTTTTTCTTCAAGTAAATAGTCTGAGCACACCTAGTGAAAGATACTTTTTTCTTTTTCTTCTTCTTTTTTTTTTTTATTAAAGCCTGTGTTTCAAAAAAGCAGTTAAAAAAATCCCCTTAAGTGGAACCACAACTGTGGTGCTGCTTTTCAAATCAACAGGACAGTGCAGTCTTCACAGGATATGGCACCCAGCCAGTTGTTTAATGCTTGCAGGTCAATATACAAGCAAGTCAGTTTCTGCTGCTTAATTGACAAACCACATATCAGGCACAGGAAGGTTAACAACTGTGCTTTCTTTCACCTAAGATCCTGTGTTGAATCCCTGGGCCCGCAGTCCCTTTTTATTTTATCATTCACAAATATCTTCTGTGAGCTCCCACAAAAACCCTCTAGGCACAACAGACTAACTGCATGCTGGAAAAAAAATGAGAGCCCTGGTAAGCAGGGGATGTCTGGTCGCTCAGGAGCCAGGCTAGCTGTTCATCATGCTCCCAGATTTCAGTCTGCCAAAGAGGTTTAGACCCACTGCTCCCAGTGTAAATTATTCGTGAACGCATGAACCAGGAAGAATTTCCTCCAAAATGGTTTTGATTAATGAAGTCATGACACCAAACATCAATGCATCCCCAAGAAGTGTTGATACGATCCTGTGACATATTCCAGCCTCATTGTCAATTGTCTGGGTTTTAAGGTAAATACTTTGCAAAAAAACAAGTGTTACATCTTTGTGCAAAAACATTCCCTGAAAATCCAACAAAGTAGTAACCTTCCTTTTATCATTCCTTTTCCAGTATTATTCCCTGCCTGTATAAAAGGAGCAAACCCACAGCCAGGGGAAGATTTCAGGAGGAATATACCTCAGCAAAGACTGTGCAGAATGCATAAATATTGACAAGACAAAGATGTGCCTGCTGGTGCCAAGGCAAAACCCCTTCCACAAGTACTGAACTCATCGTGTCCCCTCCACATCTGCCCAAACATGACGCACTGCTAGCAGACACACGGACAACTCGCAGGCCTCCATCCGCCACTGAAAATCCTGAGGGATGCTAGCAGGAGATGTACCTCAGATGGGGTACAGCAACACTGTTGCTGCTGCTGAGCATTACTGTGTGTTCTGCACACATGCCCAAAGAACTACTCTTAAACTACAGTGGCCTGAGCTCCTTTAGTAGTGCAGGTTCTTGGGAATACTAAAAGGACATGAGCCTCCCAACCCGGCTCCTTCAGCCCCTTCCCTGTGCAGCATCTCCAGGAGAGCACAGCAAATTGCAAAGTAGCATTCTGCATATGAAGTTCACTTAAAAAAAAAGAAAGCAGGTTTGCAAGGATGTTTCACCCTGTACGGGCTGTACGGCATAGGAGCATGCACAGAGCCGCAGCCGAGCTCCAAGGCCTCCGGGGAGCTAGGGACATTGCTCCAGAAAGCTCAGGGCCACCAATCCTAAGGACTGAAGTCTCTATGGGCTGTGGAGTCACTAATGGTCTGCACTACTGATGTTCTAGAAGGATTTAGCTACCAATTGCATGGGTTGTGAGGCATTTTAGAAGGGACACTAAATAGTGAGCTAAATGAATGGCTTTGTTATGACTAAAGCACTGTCACTTTGATCTTAACCAATATCTGACAGCAGTAAGGAAGATAAGTAAGTGTATAGATAGCCTTGCACAGGGGCTGAGAGACTGATCACACATCCTACTAAGTTCCAGTTTCTGGTGAGATGATGCAGGCCCGGTGAGCTGCTGTGCACAAAGCACTGAGCCCGGCCTCCTCAGCTGGCTCACGAGCTCCTCGGCAACGTCACTAGCGGGCGCAGCGCATCACGCTGGCGCTGCTAAACTGCTCCCGGTACCCGGCAGATGCACCTCAGCATATCGCTCCATCGGCGCCTCAATACCATGTTATGAGCCCACCGTCCAGAGCTGGGCCTACACACCCCACCTAGTGCTCCTAACTCATTGTATCTTGTAGAGCTTCCAGAGGGAGGAACCCTGGGAGAAAAGGAACCATTCACCACCACCAGACAGCAACAACCGCAGTTGCTATCATGCTGAGTTGCTCCTCCTAGCTATTAATAATGCCTTGTACTTCACTTTGACAAGCTGCAACAAAGTGCAGCAATATTAGCATGGAGGTTTTAATTCTGCCCACAGCTGTAAGACACTGTAGAGCAACATAAAACCACCTCTGTGCCTGCTGCTGCTATTACCATCCCATGCTGCTTCCATTAGTGCTGCTTCCAATGGATAGTTGTCATCTGGTCGCTAAATAAACTGGTAGAGGCCCTGGAAGCTAGCCCTGAGCTCAAGATGCACCCCGCCAATGCTGAGTTTTGCTCTGTGGTGCAGGGATGCAAGGATTCTTATTTCCTCAGGGCTGAGCGCTGACAGTCTGGGTGGCTAAACTGCTACAATTCTCCATGAGCTTAATAAACACCTTCTGTAAATGGCACGTTGATTTTCGTGTGCTTTTATTAGCCAGGCAGACACATTGTTCCGCCGGCTGCTGCCTTCCACCTTTTCGGGGGGTTCTTTGGTGCGTTTAATGGTGCTGCGTTTTAAGCGTGAGGACTGCGCACATCTCAGAGCGACAGGATGGCCCTTCCCACCGGCTCCAGGGGAGGATGGAGACAGCTCTGCACAGAAGCTGAGGTTGGGTCTGGAATCTGATGACTCATCTATGTGAAACACCCTTCACTTGCAGACTGCAGAGAGCATATCCCTTTTATGCCTTCCTGCTTCCCAACAGTGTTAATGCTAACAGAAGGAGAGGTTCAGGATTGCTCTGCAATCTCTCTCTCTGCTCTCCTGCTATGAGGAGAGGCTGAGGGAGCTGGGCCTGTTCAGCCTGGAGAAGAGAAGGCTGAGAGGGGACCTAATCAGTGTCTATAAGTACCTCAAGGGAGGGAGTGCAGAGGATGGTGCTGGTCTCTTTTCAGTGGTGGCCACTGATAGGACTAGAGGAAATGGCCGGAAACTGAAGCACCAAAAGTTCCACAGGAACTTAAGGAAAAATTTCTTAACAGTGAGGGTGACAGAGCACTGGAACAGGCTGCCCAGAGAGGTTGTGGAGTCTCCTTCTCTAGAGATCTTCCAAACCCGCTTGGACGCAGTCCTGTGCCATGTGCTCTAGGTGACCCTGCGTATGCAGGGGGGTTGGACTAGATGACCTCTAGAGGTCCCTTCCAACCCTAGGCATTCTATGATTCTACGATCCTTCAACTCACCCATTTCAGTCACATATCTTCCTTCACATATGATATGTCACCATAACCAGCCAGGCAGGAGGGACAGACAATTGCACTGAATCAACTAACCAGCCAGGCAGGAGGGACAGACAAATGCACTATTAGTTGCTCTAAATCATTATTATCTTGATCTGTTATTTTGATAACTTGCTCTAAGAGGGCAGTTCATGTTTCCTCGCTCAAAATCCTGAAAGGATCAAGCCAAAAAGATCTGTTTTTCTGTGTGGTGGTTGCAGTGCTGAACTTGTAGAGCTGAACTAGGGGCATCTGACCCTATGCTCACAGCCTGTTCTATGTGTAAGTGACCAATACAGGAGAAGTGAATGATTTCTATATGGGCTAGGTTCTAGTATTGATTACAATGAGGATCTACATGCCTCCAAGCGACTGTCAATACAACAATTTCTTATCTTGAAGGCTCTTAAAGATCCGTGTTTTGAGGAGATTGTTTTTCAGCAAGGCCCCTCTTCATGTGCATAGTATAGGCGTTGAAGTGCAGCAAAGCAGAGGCAAACGACACATCCAAATGCAGCAAAAGTCAACACAGTATATCCAAATCAGTCAAAAGTAATAAGTACTTGTGTTTAAACATTTCTTGCTGGTTGGCAGCCTCTGGAACACAAAGCTCACGAGACAAACAGCAGCAACTAGGCTTTGTGTCCAAACTTCTGCTCTGCCTCAAGAGACAAACCCCTAGCCTGTCTGCTGATCTCTCTCCCCACCTCCACCCCCTCTTTTTGCTGTAATATATATAAAACCACATCTTCAGCAAGGTCAGTGAAGTACAAAGGTCACAGACAGAGGAGATATAACTTCAGATCACTTTGATTTCTGGCAGGGAAATTACTTCAGCTTTGGAAATATAAATGTGTCTTCAAAGATGTGAGGGCCAGTTGCTGTTTCTGCATGTTTGTTTCTTTTACTCGTGCAACACTGAGAAATGCAATTCCTCCTGTAGAGGGGAGAAATTCCAGTATCCATCATTTTGAAGGATTACAGCCAGTGCCAACTCTGGTCTAAATTACATTTTCTCCTAGGGCACTCTGAAAGTGAAACTGAGCGTGAGATGTGAAATGAACTGGATTGGAAACAGAAAGCCAGGGAACATTTCTCCCTTTCAGTAAAGTTGCTGAAGCCATTTCACATTGCATACAATGGCACTATACACTATATTTCCATTGGCCTGAAAGACAAAGCTCAATTTGTTTGACTAGCTTGGAGAAACACAACTGTTTTGATTTACAAACTAAAAGTAACAATTTGCTTCCAGCTTGATGTTCAAAAGCTTCTTTCCACTTCCCTTAGTTTGATTTTTCAGGCTTTCACACTTCTGAGCAATTTCACTTGCATAAAGCTATGCTGTTTTGCTTCAGAATTAAGGCGCTAAAACTGTCATATCTTTTTCTCCGGTCATAGGCAGGGCCCAGAGATTCTTCATCTTCAACATCCTTCACAAAACTGAGACTGAAGTTTCATTTTTTATTTTTTAAATAAATTGCAGATAAGGTTTTAAAAAGTGCCTCTGCATTTCTGCTCCCACTGAAATCAATACTTAGAAATTCAATCTTCCTCTTCTATGATTACAAGCAAAATCATAAAAATGTAAGCTGATACAGTGTTACCTTCCCTCATCTCTAGATAGCTGAAAACAGTATGTCTGAGGGATGTGAACTCCTGTCTCCGGTCCTCACAGAATAAATCTGGAACCAGAAGGTGACAGTCTGTGCCAACACCGTTAACCCTTCCATTGCTAAGGATTTCACAGGAAAATTCAACTTCAGCAGTCTCCCTTGTTCTTCCTCATTGCCAGAGAACAAACCCTGAACTCCTACCATGCACCCTGGGTGAAACAGCAGAGTTGTTCGTGCAACAATTTACAGCACAGTGAGAACTGAACACGGAGGGCAGTTGAGTCTAGCAGAGCTCAGCACTGAAATGGCTCTTGTAAGGGGTCCTGCTGATTGTGCGGTACTAGAAACAGCATTACAGTACACACAAGATATATTACATATATATATCTGCAATATATATTGCAGAATATGCAGTCTCCTTCACCACACTAGAGGAGTTGGGAAGAGACATTTTAGAATATCAACCAACTCCTTTGGACCTCTCTTCGTTCTACGGCCTATCCCATAGGATTCTTCCAAGTAGTTCCCTAGCTTGAGCCCTTCCTCTTCCTATATGGAAAAGGGACAGAAAAGGGCACATAATACACCCCAGCCAATGTATACCGTTCCTGTAGATCTCAGGGAAGCTACCACTCCTAAAAATTTCTCTCATCTCCAGAACACTTCCATGGCAGCACTGCCCTCTCTTTTTTTTTTTCTAAAGAGAAAGTCCTTTGTTACCATTGTGCTCTAGCCTGGTGTATTGGCTGTGTAAAAGGCACTTCATGAGACCACCGTGTTTATTCAGGGCCCCGAGCAGCCCTGCTTAGGTGTATTTCTGTGTACAGAGTCTCACCATGTCACTGAGCCTTACAGGGGATTTCATAGCATTTTGTGTTGCTCTTAAAACTGTAGCTCCTGAGATCTTGTGAATGCATGATAATCTTGACTCTTACTAATGAGAAGTCATTCCCTAGTAATACTAATGTTTCAAACTGGAAAGCAGGTAAAAAGAACCCAAAAGGCTTTTATGATTCTATTTCAAGCATTGGACCAATTTGGCTTTTTTATTATTTATTTTTTAATACAATTAATGGGAAGTGCAAGATGTGATTCCTGGAGAGAGCAGGGAGGAACTATGGTTGGGGACAATGGATGCAAAACTGTTATGCTGGAAAAACGTCACTTCCAGTAACTACAGCAGAGCTCCATACAGTTTACTAAGTGGCTGATTACTCAGGGTGCTGCCTTCTAGATGCTCTTCTTTAAAAAAATATGTAGCTACTAGTTGGATTATTTAGAGTGACAGCATTGCTGTCAGGATTTCCAACTCTCCCTAGCATTTTGGAAGTTCACCCAATATAACCACATCAATATAATTCTTTATCAGGAAAAATGTATATTGTTATCCTGCCCTGGTTTCAGTTGACTCCAATGTCATTCCCGCTGTCCCTTATCAGCTGACAGTGCCACAGTGGTAGCATTAGAAAGATTTCTGCTATCATCCTAAATGTAATTTCATTTCCCCAGTCTAAGCAAATTTACAAGCAGTTAACAGACTGATAATTTCAGTGGATCACACATTTGGTAGGATTTTGGAAACATAATCTATTTGTTTTCCTTTTCATTTCTTCCTCCCCCTTTTTTTTTTCTATCACTTGCTCCCGCCAGCAAGCCTGGTGAAATGTAAAGCGATTCTATTTTACGCACTGCTATAACTTTCTCAAACCACAGCCATAAGGTAAATATTTGCAGATATTCTGTGGTTTAATTACTTGGCTACAGCTTGCTCAAAGTGTGTGCATAATGTTGGTCTATTTGCAGAAGACCACCACTAAGGAATGCCTCTGTTTGCTTCTTCTCCTTCATGTACGTAATATTTGCCATTACCTGGTATATCAGATTAGCAGTGTTATATGAATATACTGATTCTGGCAATGAAATTTGGAAGTAACTGTGTAGATCCTGTTCGTCATGTTTCTATGGTTATTCATAAATATTATGGCCAACCTCAGTCAATATATGCCATTTGCAAATGAAATATACTTTTTTTTTCAAATTGCTGAAAGCTGTTTTCTTTCAAAACTCATTTCAGAGTACTCAGAAATTCAGTCAACTTTTTATTAATGTAATTTAAAGGACACACAGTGCTAACACAGCTATTCACTGCCAGTATTTTCATATTTGGACCAGGACATTACCTTTATGCATTGTTTACTTCTGCACTGAGTTTGTAGGGGAGGGCAAGTGGAAGGAGGAGAAAGGCTGCTATGATTACATCTAAATAACCAAAAGGTCCTTTGGCAGTTCCCTTGTTCCCTGACAAATTAGTGCATTGCCTGGAAAATAAAAGGAAACCTGATCTGTAGCTCCAGTGGAAATCACTTGTCATCCATTGTCCAGATATTAGAAATGTTGTTTTTCCTCTTCTACACATGCTGCAAGTAGCAATCCAGCTGAATGCTTTGTGGGGTCTGAAAGGCCACTGGAGACAGCAGGCAATCATATGCTCTGGCCTCCTGGATGACACAAGCCGTGGAAATCCACCCAGTAACTCCTGCATGAAGCCTGTTAACTTCCACTACAGCAGGAGGCATCCGGAAGCACGGGCATCGCAAAGATACCCGTTCATGATTTAAAGACTTCCAGTGGTGGAGATCCACCATGTCCCTAGATAGATTTTTTCCAAAGTTACTAAATACCCTTATTGTTAAAAATGCAGACTTATTTCTACTTTGAAGAGATCCTGCTTATTCCAGTCTTTGCCTCTTGTTACATCTCTGTCCGTCAGAGAAGAACAAACTCTCTAGTTATATTTTTTGCCCATGTAGAAAACTGTACTCTGTGAACGTTACACCGAAGCCCAAATTCCTCACAGCTTTTCATGTGAAGGAGTATCACTATTTACTTCATCTTGCCTTTTAAGTAATCTGTGTATGGACAGTAGGCAGTTGCAACACGGATTATCATTACTATTAATATTAATGTAAGAGTCAAAAATCCCTCCATATGCCCTCCCTAATGCTTTCCAGCATAACGGAAGCAGATAAAATACAAACACAAACAGTCAATATGAAGGTCTTGTTCACTGATACCAAAAGGTCTCAGTGCAGACACTTGCAAAGATTTGAGCCTACCTCAAGGAGACATCACTTTATGTTATAACACCAACAAACTATTCTGCATCCTGCCCTGCTTAGAAACTAAGAAGTAGTTGGTCACTACCAACTACTAAAAGTAAATGACCACTCGTTTTCCCAACCTTTTGGGCAAGAACGGAACTGAGCAATAAAACAAATTTTCTCAGAAAATCTCCATCTCTTCACTTTTGTTTTGAGTAGCTTCAGATATTTTCAGATTTATTTCAAAGGACTTGTGAATTTCTTTGCCATTTCCCTCCCAAAATAATTCAAGGGAAATTTGCTGTAAATATTTTACTCTTTAATTTAGTACACTGCCTTGTGTCGATTATTCACAAAAATCAATTATTACCTTTTCTATCCCCTGACTAGATGCCTAAACTAAATCTGAAAAGGTCAAATTAGGAATAGGTCAAATTAGGAAAAGGTTAAATTAAGGAAACAAGATAGATTTCAGCCAGTGTTTGAGCACCCACACATAAAATGGTCTTCTTGTGAACGTATTAGAATAGGTAGCATGGACTAAAAGACATGAGACTGCACGCGGCATGTGCTTTGTTGTTGTTCAGGATGATTAGAACCAAGCAGTAGAACCTCAATGTAGCTTCCAAATAAACAAAATTTATTTGCATAAATAAATATGCTTTTATTTTCCAGCTTTTTTTTCCCCCGCACCTCCTGGTTGCTGCATCATATATCGCTAATCAAACTACAAATATTGATGCTCTTTCATCTATATTCAGGCAAGACGGTTGCAGAGGCAATGTGAATAGGCCTGAACTGGCAGTCAGCTTTATACCACCTGCTCAGCACTGGAGACTGGGGTCAGGATACGGACAGCCAGCTGGCACACGAGGGAGTAGCATTTAGACTGGCCTAAGTCTTATTAAACAGCACTTTGATAACTGGCACCTCTACGACCAAGGGAACAAAGCCATGAATTACAGGCACTGGCTTTTCCTCACCAAGACTTTGCAAATTGAGGATATTGCCCTGTATTTCTTATGCAACAGTACCCTTTAAAGATAGTACTCTTTTTACATTTAGAGCTTTTTCTGGAATTCTAATAACGAGTGCCTGAATAGAGTTCAACTTCACTCCCAAAGCTGACATTTGTGCATGCTTCCATCCAGTATTTTCTCAGGCAAAACTCCATTGGCTTTGAGAGGGTTTTGCTTGAGCAAGAACATCAGGTTTGACCTTTCAATTGCACAGTGACAACTAATAACAGTTCAAAACAGAGATTTTTCTCTGTTTTTTTAAACACAATACAAAATAATCCAGAGTGTATTAAGTATGTTTGCTGCCACTGAAGCTTTCTCCTCCCAAACCAACAGAAATAAACTGTTTTTCCAAAGCTGCTTCAACATCCCTTGAAGAAGCTCTGCAGAGAGAGAGAGTTATTAAATCAGCAGCTTCTTGTGTGCCCATACTTCAATCCAGTTTAGCTATACAATCAGAAGTATCCCATGGCTATACATGCAGATGCAACCTACAACATCTCTGCATACTTCTACCTCCACAGCAGAGTGGCAGTGAGTTTTCAGGCCCTGTCAATGTTCTACCCATTAGATGATGCTTTTTTGTCCCTTTCAACGTTCACACAAGCACAGGAGATGGTATGGTTTGTAGCCCAGTCTTATTTGTCTCCTCTGTATATCTTATATATATTGAATTGCTGTCTGAATAACTTTTTTATAAAACAAATCCTTTGACTGCCTGGCCCCATGTCTAGGAAGGTCAAGGCACAAATTTCTTGTTATATCTATGCTTATATAATTAGCCTACAGGTGACAAGAAAACCTGGCACTGAAAGAAGTGACTTCATAGTGGAGGAGACCAAGTAAGTCACTGCAAATATACGAGCTAGCCCATCATTTCATTCCACTATTTTATTCCTTGACACATTGTTTTAGAGCATTTTAGTCAGAAACCTGCTTTGCGAAACAGTCTGCAGCTCCACTGTCTTCACAGTGGCCAGGGGAGAAATCCTGAAGCACACACAGATTACCCAGGCTAATCCATGCATGCAATGTTCACAAGACACAGTCTCTCTGTCTCTCTTTTAGACTCAGCTGTTGCTGAGGCTTGGGTAAAATCTTGACCCCCTTGGAAGACAAAAGCAAAACTCCTGCTAATTTCATCAGAATCAAGGTTCCTTCCTTCATGGGCTCAGTTTCTGGATTGTGCTATCTAAGACCAGGAGAGTCAAGAAAAGCAGCAGCTCTAGGCTATTTTTCCTTTCCACTAACAGGTAGAACCATATAGCAGATGCCACTTAGAAATATCCAAAGTCTTAATTTTGGAGATGCCTCTTTGACCAAAACATGGCAAGATAGACTGGAAGCAGTGGCCTAACATGGAACACTAAGCCCTGACCTTAGATTAACTATTGTAGTTATCACTTGGGTCTTTCAGGAAAACAGCTGCCTGAATGGTGTCTAGGTCAGTAACATTGTGTGACATTGTGAGTTAATTATGAAGTGTGAAACTGTATGGGAGATTCCCTCCAATTTTCTTCCCTTGGATGTTCTATTAGGTGTACATTAATTTCACCAGAAAAAAAAGAATCACATTTTCCTACTTGTATTTTCTATTATGTCCAACACAGAGCTTGCGCAAGTGCAGCATACCCATTCTTCTATTTTGACTTGCTAACAGATAAGAATTTCCTGTTCTCTCCCTAGTTCATTAATATTTTCCTTAGACATATGGATAAATCTCAGATGAGAAGAACTCTAACCATGATTAGACTTATTTCCTAAATTACTAAAGAAAGAAAGCTGAACCTGTAAACAAAGCACTGTCCCACATCTCAAGCATTACTGATACAATACCTGGTTCTGCTGCACTCCTTTATGTTATTCACTTGATGCCTTAATTTTACAGTGCCATATCACAGTAGCACCTGGGTACCTGCAGCATAAAACTGACAGAAGATGAGGACACTCACAGTGTACAGGGAGGATCCCATGGGTTTCTATCTGCCCTGTCTCTGAAGGTTAGCAGTTCTGCTTTGGCACCATGTTTTTTCCCCAAAGTGCACTAACTTATTACTTTAAGATCAATTTATTTAATGATTTCTTGTTGTTATTTATTCGCTACGAGGCAGACTAGGTTTTGCAGGGTTGGGGAGTCTTGAGATGGAAGCACAGTCAGTGTTGCACTGCTATCACAAGCTTTCAAAGAGAAAGATTTTGTGGTGTTTCCCACTGATGGTCAGACCCTTTATTACCTTTGGGAGATCCTTGCATGGTTGGATTCACTAGCTTATTTTCAGCTCTCTCTCTGCACAGTCCCACAGGAATGCAGATATAATTGTCTCTTTAGTCTCAAAATGAGCTCTATGGTCTATGACTTAAAACAGAGATGATTTTTCCCAGTTGTGATTGACATCATTTAGAGGCTCTCCCAACAAACAGACCATCTCCATGTGCATGCTTAGATGTGTACCACACCACCACAGAGGGACTTTCACCATTAGTCACATCCTCTACTTATGTTTTGTAACAACCGTGTTAGTATTTTTTGTATCATCTGAGACATTTCTACCTCTTTCTGGACTGTTGGACTGCAACTGCTAGCTGACAGATGAAGAGGTGGCTTACAAGTGTTAGAGGGGGGCTAGGTTGACAGACTGACAGTTACAGAAACCATGGAGTGTCTAAAATACTGCCAATGCAGCAACCAGTCTGAAATCTGCTTCTGTATTCTTCGACTTTCCATTCCAGACTAGATCATATTCATGTTTGTTGCCATACTGTCTTTTAATCTTTTACTATTTATTGTAAATCTTGATAATGTTACAACAACAGAACTGAATACACTAAGGTCTACAGCTTGATTAGTATTGAAAACAGCAGAACAGGAAATCTTTAAGATCAGTCCATAGCTCAGAAAGTATCACACAGAGGCCCTAATAACTACTGAGCTGTAGAATTACCAGTTTTGCCAAAAGCAACAGATTTCCTTCTGATCTCAGAGCAACTGTTTCCACACAAATCACATGTGGAGACATTTTATAGGGGTTATGTTATCTGTGCCTTTTCTGTTTTCTCCTTTCATAGGTTCTTGTATTTTGACACTACTTCTCCTCCCATATAAATGACCTTGTAAACTAAATTTATAGCTTCACAACTGAGGTCAGGTCAGTACAGTTTGTTCTAGTTTGGAACATGGAATAGGAAGGAGTGTTCTTAATGGGTTTAGGCCAGACACTACTACTTAGGAATGGAAACAGCCTCCACCAATCACTAGAACAACAAACTGGGAATTGGGAATCCCTTGCTTCATCTTGGCTGGCTGAATGAACAAATCATGAAGTCTTCCTGTGGCTCCAGTTCACCCATCATAAAGTAAAGAGGAAATCTGTTCATTCCTTTATACTTCAGAGGGAACTGATCTATGTTAAGCACTGACATATTGACATAGAAATGATTATAAACACATAAATCTAGGTCTCTATGGTAAAGGTTAAATTAACTCACTGTGTAGGAATGAGTCCTAGTCCAACGCTTCTATCATATTCTAAGGATATTAGTTCTTACCTAGGAAGTGTTTATGAGACCTGCCTTTGCAGCTGGAGGCGTTTAACTCAATCACCATAGGCCTAGTTTGCTTTACCCCTGCCCTACAGCAAAGCACAATGAATGAACATCTGTCCAACTCTTCCCAACAAGATAATTTGTCAGTCACTTCCTTCACTTCACCTCTAAGAGATGCAGAAGTTACTGAATTTGATATACGACTATTAGGTATATAGGTTATTCATCGGTGGAAGATTATAAAACAATTAAATGAAGTGTCTGTCCACACAGCCAATATGCAAAGAGAAATGTTGAAATATAGGGAGTCTCAGAAATCAAGATGCACTGATAAATTTGGGTGAGGAGGAAAATTCAATTGATAAAACCTGCACAGAACAGCAAGCCAGTGACTAATCATGCTTGTGTTAGTCTCATAAAACCTGAATGTCTTTTTTTCTTGCGTCTTTCCCACCCCTCTTTCCACCACACACTTCTGCAGCATTTTGGCTCCCATCTTCCTGTTAAAGGAGGCAAAGTTTAGTAAGCAGGACAACACCAGAGTCAACTTGGGCTTTGCTCTTGGCTGTGCCACTGACCATCATCCTGCGGAAACAAACAGCACCTCTGTGTGTCTTTATTTTTGTTCCTACCCTTTTCAAGTCCTGTAAGCAGAACTGTCCCTGTGTGTGCACGCTGCACGTCCCTACAAATTTCTTATCTTGGCCAGGGCCCTGATATGCTCAAATAATAAATTAAAAACAGTAACTGTTGTTAAATATCCAAATTAAATTTTCTCCAAGAAACCAAGTGGCTGACAGCAAAGCCTGTACAAAAGTCTCATTCCTTCCACTGCCACTTCCTGTTTCTCATTCAGCTTTCAATTTGTATGTTAATCTTACAAACGTGCATCCAAAGATTAAGTTTCATACACTGCTCATCCTTCAGGCCTAATAGTGCTGAAATCTTTGGCCAGGCCAAGTTTCCACTTTTTAAATTACCAGCTGCTTTTCTGAAGTCCCAACTGGATCAATAACAGATCACACAATTTAAACTAATAGTAGACCAAAATGGACTGAAAATAAAAATAGGGCAGCAGCCCCGTACCTTACAGCCATGCATACACTCTTCCTCTGCATTCCTCTGTTTCTTTGGGTCTTGTCTTCAATTCCTGGGAATAAAGAGTAAAACACTTAGAATCTGCCTAAACAAAATGGTGAAAATTACAAGGAAGACATATCACCTGACTAGAAAATCAATCTTTGTGAGGGTTACACTGGAAAGGCTCTCCCTTTGCACTGTAAGTCTCTCCCTCATATGTACCTTATAACATGATGGGATGACCAAACTGTCTACAGAGAAGGAAGAAAAGGTATAGATCCTGCACCCCAAGCCAGTGTCTTTTTGGTGAAAACCTGCAGATTTGGAGAAAAATGGAAAGCTCTGTTACCATTATGATTTTTTTATTAAATTAGCTAGAATGCTGAACATGTTACAAATAACCTGTAAGAGAGCAATAGATGGAAGAGAAGTAAAACAGTAAAAAGCTGTAGGACACATGATTATCACTGTCCCTGTGCAGTTTTCACCGTGAACATAAATAGTACATATGTGTTTGTTCACGTGTGTAAGACTTCCTATAATGAAATAATGCAGACTCTAGTACACCCAGTAATAAGTATTTGTGAATGCACAATTTATCCTGGTTATGTTTGAAAACTCCAAATCCTGTTCCTGCAGTAATTTTTACCAATCCTCCCATGAAAAAAAAGAAGACTTTGTTTTCTCTGATGTGTAACAATGATACAACCAATACCTCAGGCACAAAGTACCAAGCTCTAGAGCCTCTTGAAAAACAGATCCAAGTGAGCAGGCTAGAGACCTTCTCCAGTGTAAAGCACTGGGGGAGCATCACTCAAGCCCTGATCCTTAAACTTTGATTTATAGTTCACTCTGGGCTAAAGGTGCCCTAGAAATAAATGGAGATGAATGCATCTGAAAAGACACAGTTCCACTGCAGTGAGGTCATCTCTTATACTCGATCATCTAGTATTTGAATTGTATAACAGGAAAATCCAAGTTGAATCATCCAAACTGACAAGGATCATGAATTCTTTGTTTTGCTTTGGAAACAAATGCACAGTAGGGACTAGAGTCACTGCACAAGGAAGACATAACAAAGGTTTTGTTTGTAAGGGGATGGAACCACTGGCTCTATGGTCAGAAATGAGGTTGGTTGATGTATTTTCCATAATTGAACAATCTCAGCAGTCAATTCTGGCCAAATACTAATCTGCTGAATTTATTACATTTGGATTTTTAATTTAAAATTACCATCTGTAATCCAAGTGTGGTAAACAGTGCAGAACAGCCCTGTGACGAGACAAAAGCAGCCCATGACAAGGAGAGCAAAGTCCACTCACCCTGAGCACTCCAGAGAACTGTGACACTGCACATGGAGCTTTTTTCTTTTTTTTTTTTTCTTGGCTAAGAAGAAAGCATAGTGGGTTACTGAGATTATTTGTTAATAACTCCTCTGTTCACCTCAGTAATGGTCTGTTCAACCCTTGTCTGGAAATGTAGTTGGTTTGACCAAAGCAATACTATCAACTGAACAAAGCCAAATTTCATAGGAAAAATGCCATGGTAGCCAGAAATAACACACATACACAGAAAGAAAATCCAGGTTTGGGTTGTTTTTGTTGTTGTTTTCAAGAGCTCTGCTCTCACAATCATAAATCTTCTCAGGACAACAGAAGCTGCTTCAATACTGCAGCTCAGCAGTCTGATATGGAGGAAGTCCTGGTCCACTGAAGGCCCAGGAATTGGGCTTTTGCAGGCCTACCACGTCACCCAGCATTCCGGGTTTATAGAGCTTCTTGTGATGACTGTAGGGCCCAAATCCTACTATTTCATATAGCAACAGGGGCTTAAACCTTGTTTCTCTTCACCAAAACTCTTACACATGTGCTCTCTTTCGAAAATGACAACATATGAAGGTAAAGAATGGCCAAAGTCATTTGCTAGAGGTCACACAACAGGTCTGGATAAAAGCTGGAAGTTAAACTCTGATTTTTTTTAGTTCAGCCCTTCCTTCCCCATAGTGAACAGCAAGGAGAAACTTCTCACTGCTTTCCAATAAACATCAGCAGAAATGCATGATTGATTTATTTTTCACTTTGTGCTTCCTGTCCATTTTGCTGTGAAAGAACACTGTCCTTGATTTACTTTTTTTGATTCCTGACCCAAAATAAAGGCACAGAAATTTAGACCATTTTTTGCTTTTCCTTAGAATTTATTCCTAGAGAGACTGTTTACACTGTTAATCTCACTGTGGCTTGATGCTTCAAGTGAGATCAGTGGAAGACTTGCAACCAACTTGAATTACTGATACTAATACTGATAAAGTGTCAGACTTAATTGCAGAGAGCCATAGAAATCATTATAGTTTTCAAGGGAGTGGGTTGTTTATGTTTTTTGTTTTTTTTTCAAGTCTATAACATGGCCATAGTCTTTCATACAAGATTTCACTCCTTGTTTCACAGTTACAGATTTGACAGGTGATCTGATTTCCTCTTTTCACATCTAGATTTACTAGAATTAGGAATCTGCCTATACTTACTTCTACTTGACTTTATTTTAAAAAATATATGCTTCTTATATTTGTTGCGAAGGCACTAGCACAGAAAGAGGTATAGCAGCACAACCCTTAGAAAAAGGCTATGAATAAGCACATAGTTCTACACTATTCAGAGATAATGAAACAAATTATTTTTAAGGATGAATTGTTATAAATAAAATGGCATCTAAAACTGAAAATTTGGCAAACACTGCATAAATAACCTTTCACAAGGGAGCTCTTTAAAATATTAAAATTACCAATACAACAGCTAAGCAGAAATTATGCATTTCTCCAAGTTTTCAAAATCTACCTACTTGCATCAGCTTCCTTAGGTGGGACAAGCTCGTTCAAAAGAAACACGATCTGAAGTTCCTGCTCCAAGATCCACAGCAGCCCGAGTCTCCATTCTCGTATAAAGGCACATATGGACTGGAGGGCCCTCAAGACGCACAACGACAGCCACATCCTCCAGAGCAGAACCAGAGAAGCCCTAGTGAAAACAGCGTTGCACAAGTATCAGAATCACCACACACCGCTGCGTATCAGTATTACCCTCAATATTAATTTAACATCCCTTTAAGCATCAGATAGGTCTGTCAGCATGAGAAGGTGCCTCTAGGAAGATTTTGGCCTCAAGCATGCCATCAAATTACCAGTGATCGGCTGAGCTGTAACAACTGATCACAGATGTCTTCTTGGAATGATGCCTACGATTAATACAAATGGGGACTGCACGTACAGCTTCCCTAGCGAGATTTGCATTTTTTGGTCAATTTTCAAATGTTCTTTTATTTTCTTCATTTATTCTAGAGAAATCTGATTGCTTTTATTCCAATGGAAATTAAGGAGCTAACCTTGGTCAAAGTTTAAATTTGTTATTAATGTTACTTAATATTTTCAGAAATTTAATCAAGCCTAAGTTCACTCAAGGAATGCAGCTCCCCTTATCAACCAAGCCTTTTTTTTTCTTTTTTTTTTTCGCCTCCAGGTTCATCAACAAATTGTGTTGCATTCTAGTAAAAAAAAAATCTAAATTCATCTGAATCCAGAATAACAGTGAACTTAAGGCAACTTAAGGCCAGGTTCCCAATGGCTTTGGGAATGCCCATTTCCAAGCCCTTTATTGTCTATACAGTAAAGATTAAAGCTCCCCCATATAGCTGAAGTATGTATTTTAAGGAATTACAATTAATAGGGAATTGCAAAGAAATAGAGAATATGCTGGATTGGATTCTAATTCCACTGAAACACTTTGCTGGTTTTTAATTGTTATTGTCTGGATGTCTCTGGAAAACACTCTGTACAAAAGAAGTTGTTTTCATGGCTGTTCAGGAAGAATGAATCTGGCAGAGGACTGAATTATCTAACACTGCACACCCAACGCCTTACAGAAAGTCCATTAAATTATCAAGGCATGGAATAATAAATATTGGCTTTTGAAACTCAGTCAGTAAGTTAGTGGAGCCTGTGAATGGAAGAAGAGGGAAGTCACTCTGTGTAGCTGTGTAAACACAGATCCTGCTGTATATAACTCAAAATATGACTGTGCAGCTTAGCACATTCATCTCCAAATTCCTACACCATAAACCCTTCAGTGTTTCCTCTATTAAGGGGACAAAAAGTACTGTAAAAAGTGTTTGCTTGAATTAAGTTATGCAGCACCGCACTCGTCTAATTCAAAGCTTTTCCATCAACAACAGACTGAAAGTTTCCTGTTCTTTGGTTTTCTGTGGTCTCCCTCTTACTCACCATAACCTTTTGACCACGTTATCCATGACTTGTAAGTACAGACTTACAAGTTTGATTATAATATGAGCTCCTAAAGCCCTTAAATTACTTATTAATCCCAATGTGAAAGACTGAAATATGAGTCTAAAACCAAAATATTATCTATTAAAAAAGGAGTTTACTATTGTGTAAAAAAATGTTCAGTTCCATCTAAAAAACAGGTATTTTTCTATCTTATAACATCCCAGCGACATCAGAGATAGGCTTACTGTATTATTCTTGGCCCGTTCACAATGGTTTTAACTTCTGACTCGTCTCGGCCAAAATTGTGTCAAAGGGGTCAAAAGAGGAGGCTATAGTAGCCACACTTAAGAAAGTCATTTTTGCTTAATATGTTGGGTGTGCTCAGTTAAACCCTAGGGCTTAGTATCCAAAGAACATTTGATTAGCTTGGATCAAGTATAGGCACTTCTATACTGGAAACCAACCCTGATAGATTTTACAGGATGTTTCAGGTTACTAAAGCATAAAACTCAGGAGGTCGGCAAGTTAGAGGGAAGGTGGACCCTGCTGGGCCTGCCTCTGGAAGGCATGTTGGACACTTAACAACTCATTTACTTTAAAGAAGAGGAGTGAGAGGGTGCTGGCACACTGAGGCTGCTGGACCTTGGACAGTTGGGACTCATAGTAAAGGGTTTGGGATTAGAGCCCAGTACGAAGAGCAGACGCAGCGCAGCGGCCATGCCTGGAAGCACACTTCAGTGGCACTGGCTGCCAGGGATGCCACCATTTCAGGAGAAAGGAAAAAACAGGAGACCGGGGAAAAAGTCACACTTGCTTTGAGTGACTCTAAGGAAAGAGAAGAGAGTCACAGTTCCTGGATGGACTGACTTCTTCCCTGCCTCTCATCTTGCAGAAGAACCAAATGCTTCAAGATCTTCACATCTTTCATACTCTACCATTGCTCAGGACAGCCAGACCAGCCCACAAGGGTTTTTTAGCATGTATTGCTTTCTAGTATCTTGCTCACAGAATCACAGAATGCTAAGGGTGGAAAGAATCTCTAGAGATCATCTAGTCCAACCCCCCTGCACACATTAGTTCTCAAATCCACTGCAGTTCACTTTCCCTTTTCTAAGCTGAAAAGTGGTTCAGTTGTCACTCAAACTGATCAGCTCCTGTGTCAGCTATGTCCTCGAAATATTGTCAAACTGTCACCAGCAGAAACTGGTGCATGCAGAAACTCATGCAGCTTTGTTGTGAATATCCCTCTTTCTCTAGAAAAACACCAGTTCTTTGTTTACTGTGATCAGAGCTTTGGCATCACAGAGCTCAATATACACCTCACTTCGTATTACAGGAGATATTATAGATAACGGCAATTTTTTTATTCCAAGCAACATGGTGTTGTGGCTGTTCCTGTTTAATAGCAAGAGTTTGGGGATGTATATTGTACTTGCTTTAAAAGGGAAATAACACTTGAAGTCAAACAACTTGCAATGAGCATAGCCTATGGCAACCTCAGGAGGCTCTGCCTGGATGAATTTATTCGAATAACTTCATTACCACTACGGGAAGCTCATTCAAAACTAGTTCCTTTTGAAAATGTGGAGATAGCAGGAAATTTTTACATCATACTGACTACCTAAAGCAAACTGGATTTTCACCAAAATAGTCCTCTCCAGAGGGAGGCTCTGCTTTCCACAGAAAACTAAAACTTCATCAAAACAGCTAAAAACCACCTAGCAAACAATTTATTCAGCCTTTCAAAAAGACAAAAAGTTGCCTAGAAAAACAAGTTTCCAGCACTAGCATCACATGCAACTTGCCAGAAGCCCAAAATGCACTGGGCAAAGTCACTGCTCTCTCCGCAGTCTTTCCAGTTATCTCCAGCAGAACCTTCAGCTCACAAATCGCAACCTAGCACCCAGCAGGAGTATGAAGTATTACAGTCTAGTAAAAACCTTCCTATTATTTGTTCCTTTGTACATGACTAACCAGGATGTAACTCAAGGTATTCCTCCTCTCTTTTACACATGCACAGTACACACACTACCAGGCACATACAACTCCAATTACCCTCCACCTCTGCACCTTCCCCATTTATCCTGACTGTAGCAGTTTGTTTGCCAGCAGGTGCCACTAATTCTTTAGGGCTTCCAGAAAAGCTGCACCTAGCTATGAGCCAACAACTAATAAAAGTATCGCTGCAACCACTGTCTCCTAACTTTGTACTGCATTAAAAATATACCAGGAGTAACTAGTCTTACATAATCAAGTGTAACACAAATGACCTCTGTATTTTGAAATTGGGAATTTTCTCATGCCCTGTGTTTCTGGTCTGTCTGTCAAGTAAGCCTTGCTTCTTTGTGCACCATGAAACAGGGCACAGGTTTTCATGTGCCAGTAAATCAGATTATCACCTTTTAACTCCCAATGCCTGGGATAGTAAAAAACAAACTCCTGTTTCTTAAGTAAGCCACATGATGCTCACCTACAATGTGTCACTATTGCTTATCTAGCTGCCTGAATTCAGGAAAAAAAAAAAAGGAGAGGGGCATATATTTATAAATACCTTTATTGCTACTGCATCTTACTTTTGAGTATTGTAAACTACTTTATAAAATATGGGTAAAGTTTATTTGCACTGGGCAGCAAAGCTTGCTCTGTAGGCAGCTTCACTGTTCTCCAGAAGATGAGTAACTTTTCAAGGAAGAACAGAATAATATCAACCCAGGTATTTCTCTGTAGCGCTACAGAAAAATGAAAAGGAAGTCCAACAATTTCCCCTCAGGGGAGCAACTTCTTATTTTAGCAGTGTGAGGGCACAACCTGACGCCCCTCACACTGAGCCCAGTACATGGGAGAGTGCCCGTGGCGTCAGCACGGTTGCTTAACGCCTTGAGTCACGCTCGGCATTAGTCACAAGACACAGTATTTGTCTTTCCATCCCCTTTTCCCGCCCTGAGATGAATAACCCCTCTCAGGAGGCAGGTTATCCCAGGAAAAGCAACAGCAGGCAAGGGGGACAGGCTATGATGAGACTTCCCAGAAGAGCTCTGGAGTCTCCTCAACTCAAAATGACCAAAATGCCTCAGGTGCCCTTAAGCAGGACATGCCAGGCCTCCCTGCGCACAACTTGCTTCTCAAACTGCTTTCCAGCTTCACCAGTACAACAAAGCAGCGGCTTAACGGTTTCTGAGGGGTTCTACTCCTTTTTTTTTCTCACAGGGGAAGAAAACGCCACTGTGTTTCACAGGACCCCTGCACAGACCTCCTGGGAGCACCAGGCATGCAGGGCACGGCTGCGCCTCGCTCCCAGCCTTCCCCGCACCTCAGCGCCTTGCAGAACTTCTGGAACCTTCTGGGGCGGCACGGAGGCAGCTGAGCTCGGGAAGGGAGGCGCCAAGGCCGCGGCAAGGCCCCGCAAACTGGGTGGGCCGTGGCAGCCTCCTCTTTCTGACCCGTGGAAATTGCTGCGAGGGGCAACTTGGAGCAAGCGACTCCATGCCCTTGTGAAGCACTGCTGGTGTGGGAGGAGAGAAGCAAGGAGGCAGCGGTGCAAAAGGAGTCAAAGTGCTTCCCAGGAGGAATCATATCCGAGCACAGGGTAGCACCATATTTACCGTTCTCTCACTACCCATACTTCTGCTCTGGAGTAGCACGAGCAAAGTCACGACCCTTACGCTGTGTGGAGCCCTTTGGGAACTGGTATTTCAGAAGGGAGCAGTGGATTCTGAGAATCCTCTCTTTTTGCAGCATGCAGCACTCGTGCTGCCTGCCTCTGCAGAGATTTGCGTGTCCCAAAGGATGAGGTCGCCGCCTCCTCACCCTCTCGCCCCTTAAAGGCGTCCCAGACCGGCCACCCACTGCTTTAGAAAATCCCAGCTGACTTCCAGCAATTACTCATTTCAGCCGTTTTCCTTCCTGGGATTGAGGCACCTGAAGAGTTAAGTCCCCATTCATGAACTTCATGGAAAAGTTGCTCCTTGCTGTTCATTCACAGCCTGGTGGAGGCACGGGGAGAGACGTGGGCGCAGCCCCTCCACGTGGCCGTGCTCGGCCCCGCTCCTCTGACCAGCACAGGCCCTCCGCAGGGAACGTCACACAGCCCTGAGAACAGCTAGAAAACTAAGCAGAGACACAGGGTAGCTGTTTGAGGAGACACACGCATAGTTAAATGCATCTACAACATTTACCAGGCACATCTGCCAGGCCTAGGAGACTTGTGTCATCTAATCACTATTTCTTGAATAAGCCTGCTGAGGAAGACAGAGATACTGTAACTTCTGCAGATCCTTCCTGGGTTTTTATTCGTTTGTTTGTTTTGGATTTTTTTTTCCTCAGTGGGTGACTTGAGAAAACCTTAATGAAAAACTACATTATTTTAAAATTATGGTATATATGAGAGGTGAAGGACACTCACCTAATTTGCTTCCTTAAAATCCAGGTGCCACACTTGACTAATCCAGTGACACTGAAGACTATCGAGGTGTGCACAGATTATTGTAGAACCACTGCATCATGAAAAGCAGAGTGTAATCTCAACTGAATATTTACTGCTTGCAGCAGTTAAACATAACACAGTATTTGAGCTGCCTTCAAGTATAAGCCAGTAAAGAGCTAAGAAGAAAGAGTAGCTGGCTTTTAATATCTCCTAACTCTGTGCCTGAATCCTTCACTTTGCATATCCCCTCGTGCCCCTGCTTATCAGTATCTGTGTAGCAGCTTGCACAGCAGACCTGGTCTCATGCAGGTTCCTGCAGGGAAGATGAGCCTGTCGACACCAAAGTATCGCTGAACCTGTTAGGAGTCCATCCAGGAATGGCACCTCTGAACCTCGCTGGTGTCCATTCTCTTGGCCACGTTCCTGCAGGGTCTCCTCACTACCCAGGCCATGCCAGGGCATTTCACATGTCCTCATGTCACGGACCCTGTTTTACAATCAGCGCACTCACTCCTACAGTAATGCCTAAACAAAACAAAACAGGCCAGCTCTATACCACATTTGATCTGAGAAAAAAAAACAATTTCCCTTTACAGGGCCCAGGAAATGTCCAAGGTTCAAACAAAGTACGAGGTGCTAACGAACAGAGTCTTGACAGACCTTGTTTTCCTGCGCAGGGGTTCGGTACATAATGATTTCATTCAGCAGCTACTGTTCAAGCATGGAAAGTGTTGGTAAAGAAATCCCACAGAGTTCAGATGACCATTTTCCTAACTTAAGCTTCTCCCTCCACTCCTCCTCCCGTTTGCCTTTCGGGCCTCTGCCAGGCATAACATAAATATTCATCAGCTGATATTTGCAGTAGCTGTGAAGTTATGAATGAGGCCAAACGCCTTTCCCTGCTGCCCCATCTGCAAAATGGCAGCTTCTGGTCTTAGCTCATGGCCAAATGACACTTTCCGAAATCCCCAAAGTGCACTTGCAGGTTTTTCAAATGCAGTCGGGTTTTTAATGTGCAAAGCAGAAATGCTGTCTACCTAATATTTACCTAGGGATTACAGAAAAAAATATATATTACTTTGCTACACTTTAAACTTTGTGATGCCTTGACGTAATAGACAGAAGTGTTGGCAGCTCAAAATGTTGGTTGGTTTATTTCAATGGACATGACTGCTGCAGGTTTCCTTTCTGAATCAAATACCAGACACTTGAACCATTTGTTCTGCAGAGAAGAGAAACAGCTTTTATTCCTAATGCTGGTTTCTTAACCACCTGGGTGCTGTCAGAAGGAGCCACATACATTGGAAAACACTTTTAATAAGACTCCTTTAAGCCTGTCTTAAACTCTGGATTCTGAAAAATGGGATCCCCGTTGCCTCACATACGTGCTTTCCCTGTGCAGATGAGTGAGGGGTTGCTGCTTCACAAGCACTCCCCTCTCACAAAGCCTGGAGTTAGGCTCACAAACCTACCTGGCAAGAAGCTGGGGTATCTGACACATTCACACCAGCAGATGCAGTCAGAGAAACAAGCCTGGAGCTCAGATTATTAATTAGGGCAGTGCACCAAGGTACCGATCCAGCCAACAGAACTGTACTGATGGACCCAGGTGAGTACCGTGGCCTGAGGCAACACTGGATCCTGGAGGCTTAAAAACTTTTCAAGTGCTCAGTGCTCTAGGGGAGTGCTAAATTCCCCAAAGTTTTGATCAGAGAAGGAAAAATTCCCAGGCAAATACTGGATACATACCTTCTTATGGCTTCTCCACTCCTATACGCAAGTAGCTGCTTTGCGTGTGCATGTATCTGGGATGTATATATACATATATAAGATGAAAAGGCAGCCCCCCCTTGCCAGACAGACACATGAGGCTTTGTTTTCAAACTTAAGGTTTGGAATGTACATAAGATCACTAAACTTGGAAGATTTTAATACAGAGGATGTTTCAGGATTTGTTGCTCTTGACACCAACACCCGCTTGGAGTTTTATGCTGTTATCTTGCAGTAAATTACACTATATCCAGAGTCCAAAGTTCTTACTGTGTTGATGACCCCATTTTTATCAGCTGTTTACATACTAGCATGCTGCTTAGAAGTATCCCGTTAGAGGAATGGAAGAGCCTCTGTGACAGCATAAGTGAACAGTAATTAATTGACGCACTTCACTGAATGTGCTGACACAGAGATGAGCTGTTCTGACATTGGAAACAATTACTTACCATTTACCATGATACTGCAGCATTATAGGACAGGAACTATTGCCAGCATTAAAAAGGAAACAAAGGAAATAAAAAATAAAACAAAATAAATCACAACACTGCCTTCCTACAGCCAATCAGGCAGTGAGGGTGGAATTCTCCTTCCAATAACTCTGAGTAGCAAAGGAAAGAGAAACTTTGGGAAAGGTTGTCCTGTAGTCCTTTTTCTCAGGAATTAAGGCAGCTATCTGCCAAAGAAAGGAATATTACCTAATAGGACTGATCTCTGTGCAGAGAGCTTGATTGCGATGCATCATGTCATATGATGTGCATACTTTTTAGTAAGATGTCAAATTCTTTTGAAGTGTCTAGTAGTCACTGTATTTTTTTCTTTTTTTTTTTCTCAAAAGCAATGAAGCTTAAGATAATCTTTCCTACCCACTTCTCTTTCTGCATTAATAACCAGAAAGTTCAGTCCATCACAGGAAAGATTCAGTCAGAACAGAGACTTCCTCCACAACCACTGCAATTACTTCTCTGGTGGTCATGGCTGCAACATGCAGTGCTGATTTCTGAATGCTTTACTTCACGTCACCAAAGCCTGTGTTCCTCTTGTAGGACTGAAGATTTCCAAGCACATCAATAACAGCAACATTAGCAAACAGACTTGCGGGCTACATGTACTCTACACAGCTGCCTTTATTATATCCGTAATACTCACAGTACAACTACCATACATATCAGAGCAATAATGGAAAAGGATTGCGAATCAATAAAATACTTTTTAATGTTTTTATCTTTGTGGTGAAAGGGCCTTTTTGTAACAGATCAAAAGTGTGTTTTTATGGGGTTTTTTTAGGGGTAGGGGAAGAACACAGCACACTTGAGCTGATAAAAAGCAGAGCATGCAGAAGGTTCGGCTGTCTGGGTTAACCATTCATTAGCATGACAGCAGATTATTTAGCAGTGCTGCAGTCAGTTACACCAGCAGTTACAACCTGTTCTGTGTAACTGTTCTGTGGGCGACACTAACTCGAGGGGATACTGTGAACGATGCGCCATGAGGTCTTCAAGTTTCTCTGGCCCTGCTGAAACCAGAAAATCATCTGGGGACAAAACTACCTGAGATGTCTTTTGGGTACCCTGTGTAGCTGTGGAAGACTTCCAGGTTAACAGGGAATACATACAATGCAAAAGTAGAGAGACTAGATCCAGATAAGGTAGAGTGTACTGGCAGACAGCACGTGCAGGGTGTTCAGAAGTCATAACACACATGCTTATTCACATTATTTGTGTCATATGCCAGGGCTGTGCATATATATACACAAGACAAAGGTCTGATGTTCACTGTCAACTCTGTAACAAAGACACTTTTGGCTGGGAAACACCAACAATATTGAGCATCTAACTGGATAAGCCTTGCCAAACTAACACCATTTATCATGGCCTCAGCACAAAACTTGCTGCTTCCTACCAGCTCAAAAATCCTGGTAAACATGACCATGGGGCATCCAGTGCGACAACTGCAAGTTCCACCCAGTCCAGGGTTTTGGACCTGGCCTGAGGCACTCAGCGCTTTCAGTGACACTGATGAAGACTTTGGTACCTCTCAGGAGAGCAGGGAGAAGAGAGCCTGCAGGCTCAGCTTTTCAGACAACGTAGATCAATCCACTGACTGATCTATGCAACCCACAGATTGCAACAGAGCTCTGCTAGTTCAAGATCTGGACCTAAACATTTTAGACAAAGATCCTATCAGCATCTAAACAAATGAAGTGGAATAAATGTTGTAATGGCGGTGGGCTTCTCTGTTTACTCAAATGCGTGACCCTTGCCTCAGAAGTTCTGGAAGAGCAAGGCCTAACCTCACTGATCCCACAGCAGCGTTGTTGAGTGAGCAATCAGATGAAGGCAACAGCGTGTTATGGTCTCTGCTGGCCTCCTTGGTAACTTCTTTAGCATGACCATAAGCAGTGCCTGCTCAGGCAACCAGGGGCTGGAATCCTCTGCTCTAAGGGACAAGTGCTCTGTACCCTCTCGTTGGTGTAAAGTACTGCCACAGCATCACTGGCCACCTATGGCTGGTGCCAAAGCCCCACCAATGCAGATTCCTTGCCCCATCTGGCAAGTCACTATACCTAGACTTCAACTTGAAAACTTGAAAAAGGAAAGGGGATCTTACCTTCCGGCCAAAAGCCCTTCACCAACACACACGTGTGTCCACATCTCATTTCAAGTGTTTCCAAATGGCAAGGACTCTGCCCAAGGGTCCCAAGCATCCCCCCGGTTCCGGCTTCACTGTGAGAGATGGAAACTGAGGACGTGGCGGGAGGACAGATGCAGACACAGTGGCTGTACGTGGGGTACGAGGAGCTGCAAAGGCACAAGAAAGCAGAATAGCTCTGCGGGATCAGGCACTGCTGGCAGCCCTAGCCATGTGGCCACAGTTAGAAACTGTGGAACAAGCTCACCAGTAGGCAGGAAGGAAATGATGTGGGGTTTTGTCAGTTTTTATTCTTTATTTGCATTTATATTCTGTTGTATTTTCCTAAGACTGTGACTGAGTTCTCTTTTCCTAATATAAATTACTGCATTGGTAACTCTTTCAGAGAGCTTGTCAGTGGAGTTTCTTGTATGAAGGGCACTTTTTTTAGTTTTTCCAAGTTCCTCAAAGGGAGTTTACCTATACTGGATTTGGTATTTTTGTGCTTTTAATCACCTGATGGGAAGGCTGCAGACATATAATTCTGGAATCAGTGATGACAGACCTCCTTTACACTCCTCAGTACGCCAAGCTCCCCTGTTTGTCAGAGCATGTGCACAGACTCAGAGGAGCGTTGCTTGTGTGAGATGATCTTGCTGCTCAGATTTCAATCTCTGATCAGGAATCAGATCTCACCTGTTACAAAGATCTTTTCTCCTATGTCCAGGCCATGTTTCTGGACCCAGTGAATGAAACCTCCCAACCTTCCACAAAGAACAGTGTACTCTGTGCACTCCTCTTGTTCTGGGTCTGAAGCTCATCTCTTACCAGCAGTGCACTGAGTCCATAGGAGATCTAAAGGTGTGCCACAACTTACTGTAGGATTCTTGTGCCTTCCTTTGATGGCTCAGTGGCCCTTCTTGATTATAAGTTTCATTAGAAATGAAATTCCTACATACTAGGCCTTCTCTTTTTCTTTCCTAGAAGTAAGCATGAAGAATACATTCCTAGCCCCAAGTGCCTGGTTTGCAGAACCTTTATAATAAATTATTAAAATGTGCTTTAAATACACTATTTTGATTCTTCTTATCAGGAAAGTGTAATAAAACACATTGAACAGAGTTAAAGAGACTAGTGTAGCAGGGAGTGTTGAAGGCATGTAGAAAACCATGTTAAGATATGGCATAATAGATAAGCAGGAAGGGAAAACAAACAAACAATAAAATAAAAAGGCCTCTAGTTCAGATGACAGACACATGGCAAGAGAAAGGTATTGGACCTGAGACACCAGCTTTTGCAAGGAAAAGCACAAAAGTTGAAGGCTGTCCTGTGGCCCAGGTCTACCTGTGTCCTGCAGTCCATCTCAAGAACCTTGCAAAGGTTGTTGGGCATTTGTGATGTGATGCCCCCTCATAGTTATTTGTGTTGTGGGAAACAGGGTGGTTTAGAGTTAAGGGTGTGGAACAGGAATTCCAGGGACATGGCTGCTATGATAACTGCACAAGCATCCTGCAGGATCATTACAGAGGATATGCACGGGTGATCTCCGGACATTTTTGTCAGGGTAGCCCTGGACAAAACCCTCACACTGTCCCTCTGAAATAGTGACTTAGGAGCTAAAAGTCCTCAAGGGAAAATCAGCTCTCAGAAGTCTAGCTAGGACAAATCTCAAGCTGTTGCTCAGAGTACTCCAGGACCTGGAGAAAAATTGGCCAGTCCCTCAAGGACATCCTCACGTTGGCATATAACCAATGTACCTATGTGAAGAAGGGAGCTAAACTACAGCACAAGAGCATTTTGCAGCTGGAGGACATGTTCACAAAGCAGCAAGACATCTCCATCATGAATGTAACATATGTGGCACTCTCCCTCTGTTTGGCAGGAGATAAGAAAAACAGAAGCAAGGCCAAATGAAAACAAAACAGAGCATATAGGCATCATGAAACAATTACAGTCCTGTGTCTCATTAGTATCTAAATTTGGGATTGGCAATCCTGTTTAAAAACAGTTTTGTTCAACACTCAGTGATAGAATTTAAAAGCTGACATATCCTGCAGTATCGTGGTCCGCAGCCACAGCTGGTGTAAATCAGTACAAACTGATGAAGTCAATGGAGCTTCTCTGATTTACACTAGCTGAGGTTATGGCTCAATAACGTTAGACTTGCTTTCTAGGAGCATTCAAGGAAGCCAACTTCTGTGTGTCCTGTGATGAAGTGGTTATTTATAATGGCCTTCAGTGTGGTTTGGAGCCAAATTTCCACATCAAAAGTAGCTTTATAAGAGATATCCTTATAGTGAGTTTCAGTGCAAAATCATGACTTCAGAGGCCAGCTTTTCTTGTGCTTTCAGTATTTGATTTCAGCCTGTAAACCATCTGAAACCACGCCAAGAAAAGCAGAGCCATTCCTGCCTACTTCCCCAGCTCTGCTGCTTCTTTGAGCCTTATGCATATCCAGCAGGCCCCGACCTACACTGCCCATTTATCAAAGCAAGTTACTCTAAGTGTCTGTTTATTTATGTTCAGAAATTCTCTGTAAGACAGACAAGTTTCATGCTCAACCTGAAAAAATGGGGGTGGAGGTAGAGTTCCTACCAAATCCAGAGCTATTTGTTTGGTTTGGCCATGAAGAAAAATAAAATACAATCAAGTGTCCCAGGGCCATAGTGAGAGGTGGAGGTCACAAGAAAACAGATCACGTCTTTCACAGTTCTTCAGCTTCCTGAATTACAACCCCTATTATTTATTCCTGGATTTCCCATCCCATGTACAGGCTCCAACCATTCAAAAACAGCAAGTGTCCGCTTCCAAGAACCAACAGGATAAGCAAGAAAGTAAAACTTGTCCTCACATTTGACTAACCTCCTTGTCCACTTTACATCTGAAAAGGCCAGATGCGCTCTCAGCCGTCAGCTGCCTCCTGCTGTTCCTTGCTCCTCAGGCTGCCGCGCGTGAGGACGTGCGCATTTCCCCACTCTTCCCTGTGGTAGGTAACCACCAAGCACGTTGTCACTGCTGCCCAGCTGTCCTCCCTGTGCCAGCTGCCTTGGTGTTGCAGCTCAGAGCCTTTTTGGCAGGAGCAGGTGGCTCTGCTTAGGAGGGCCCTGCTCCCTGGCTCGTCAGCCCTGGCAGGTTCTCCTCAATGCCTGGAGAATGTCGCAGGATCTTGGCACCGGCCCTGTCACTGGTACTCCTAGAACTTCTTACTGGAAGTGGGACTCCAGCCCAACCAGGGCAACCGGGGCTGGAACAGCTGGAAATCCCACTGCTTTCTCAACATCCTCACTCTGCTTTCTCTCCAGTGGATTTAGCCCTCTCTGGGTTCATGAGGGCCAAGGAGACAAACTTTGCCGTGAGGTTTTCAGGCTCATCAGTTTTCTTCAGATGAAGAAGCTCACATCTTAGTGTCTTGGAAGATTCCATTTTCTCCTAAAAATCTAGGGTACTCCTTCCCTTTACACATTCAGGTTTTACTTTTGGCCTCTTCTCTGTCCACAAAACATCTGATATAACTTCCTTCAGGGTTGCAGTCCTTTTCAGGGAAATGTCCTTGGTCTGCCTCAAGGATGGCTAGATATGCCATTGACTAATTGTTCAGTCACTGGCCTCCCAGACAGCTGTTCTAGGTTTGTTCTAGGTGATCGTCGTGCAAGCTGAGCGTCATCTTTCTAGGCAGATAAACACCATGCAGAGCTGCCCCCTTGCTAGAATTTCACGATGTAGAGATTTTCTCCTGGTATATATGTCTTAGAAACTATCTTTGCTACTTGACATATACTTAGACATACTAAAGCATCATAAATACAACATACATCTTCCTTTCCTCCCCCCACAACTTCTGCGCCATAATTGTGCCTTACTGTTCCTAGGAGTTTGGGGTGTTAACTTGTCACTTTAGACAAATGTTGTACTTTCTCTACTTACTTCCACAAAACCTGGTTTTATTTTTTTTTACTGTTACTTAGCTTATTATCCTCACAAGCACCCGTTGTGCAATGTTTTCTTCTCAAATCTTGCTAGGAGAAAAATAAATGCATGAATCTGTTTCACTTAAGACTGGGCGTTGTTCAGCTTTTTAAGTTGTTGAGGGAACTTATTGACCTTCTCTTCCCAAATCCTTGAATAACCAGAATCTTGTTTGGTTTTGGTGTCAAAACCTAGGGAAAATCTCTTGACTATGGAATATTTTAAAATACAGACACCTGCCCAACAAATGAATTTCACTTCGGTTAAAAACATTTCACAGCCTTTTAATATGTGGCTGTAATTCTGTTTTTTTGTTTTTGTTTTTAATGCATCTCAGATAATAAGCAGGAAAAATAACACAACTCCATTTTCCCAAAGGAACTAGAAATAGTTAACTAGGCACAAGTAACAAAGCCCATTTCCTCACTATCAGAATTTAGCCTGGACCACAGAATTAGGGAACTTTCCTTGAATTAGGCTGAGGCAAGGACAGGAAACTGCATCTTCTAAACTTTAGAAATAGATCTTAAATATGTAAACATAAGATATTATGCCCCTAACTTTTAAGTAACATTTATATTATCTAAAATAAACAGTTTTTCTGAAGTTAGTCTGTAATTGACATCTGACACAGTCCACATTGCAACAGATACGATAAGTGCAGTAAACAGTAGAAATTATGCTTCTCTATGCGCTGAGAAACATTCATATTTCCTTACACAGATAAACTTTATTTTGTTGCTATGCAACCCTCACACAACACGCTACATTCTGCAGTAAATAAGAGTACGGATTTTACAACTGGCAAACTTTTGGTCTTCTAGGGTTTCTCCACGTTTTGAGTTCCAGCCCCAGCTTTAGTTCCCACTGTAATATTCCATTTTTTTATTTACAAAGCTGCCTCTAAAGCTCAGTAAGGGATATCTCAAACAGCAAAAAGGGGGAATCAGGATGCATGAGTCCTTTGACACTGATGGGAAACAAATGGTAGGAGGCTTGAACCTGTCCCAGTTTCTATCAGCACTAAAATGGCCCATGATGTTGATAACAGTGGAAGAATGAAATTAAGATTTTATTTTTTAAATCTTCCTTAAAAATGAGCACTAAATTTCCAGAGCAAAGTTTGAGAGATTTCTTTAGTGGCTTCTCCCTGCTCCCAGAGGACATTACTATCATCATGATAGAAGTGAGATACTGAAGAGCCACCCTTAGTTTTGCCAAGCATTAAATTAGTAGAGTCTTACCTGCCCTGCCTGCTCACTCAGGTCACTCAGCTGTTCCCATATTCTTTATAGTTGCAAATGTTCTCCTGGGTTCAGGGGGCATTTGGATTGTTCAGAGAAGCAGATCCTGTACAGCTGTGTATCCTCATCATAAGCAGAGTGATTAATACTAAGCTTTGTCTGTCTAAAGAGTATTCTAGAAAACCATATGGATGCACTAGTACTTTAGTACTGCCTTTCCAAATGCTGGGTTAGAACCTCAATTATTCAAGTTTCTCTTCTGTGCATGGCTACAGATCTACAAAGCCTCCCACAGTGTAGGCCTTCAGTTGCCCCGAACACATAATCCAGTGGCTCCTGCGCTGTGCCAGGCTGCCTGGCAAGTCCCTGTGAAGCCACAGGGTCTGGCAGGCCTTAGGCACAACACTGCTGACATGCAGGTTCTGCTTCTGCCACTAGTGCTGCTCTGGAAAAGCCGCACACTTCAAAGCATGTGCTGCACACTTGCAAAGCTGCAGAGCTTCTGCACTGTCTAAACACCCCCGCGAGGCTCAGGCGAGCTGTAGACAGAAGCTACTCCAGCGCCTCTGCACTGTATTCCTGGAATCAAAAACACTCCTGCTGGCCTGTAAGTAGCTCCACACGTCCAACAGGACTTGCTTGCTCTGACTGAAAATATGAGGCCCATAGGCCTCGGTGGTGCTGCACTGATCTTTGAGCCATTACAGTGTCTCTGTACTTGATGCCCTACAGTCTGCACTTGATGCCCCACAGCACCTGATGGTCCTTCCTTATCTAGGTTTTTCCCTCCTGAAGTCATTCAGCTTCTCATCACCACAGAAATGGAGAGCTGGCTGCAGTTCTGAAAGACCAAACACGGTCCTTGAGTCTGGGGCTGCCAAAGGCAAAAGGGTGACAGGCATAAAGTTAATCAGGTGCTCTGCCATTTCTGCCCCAAAATAAAAGGGCTGTTACCTGTGAAATAAAACATCACCAAGAAAATGGGCAGGCAGTTACTGTGAGACAACTGAAGTACTGCAAACCCCAGCTTTGTGCCTCCTCAGGAACATGGTGCTTTCTGTACGAGAATGGGTTAATCATACGAGGCTCTATTAGGACCCCCAGCGCACAGAAGAGACTTCCTCATTTCAGAGATTCCAGCCAGCAGGAGCTGCTGCTTGCTGTGCTCCCAGAAGGAGCTCCGGCCTGTGAGATTCAGGATGCAGACTAGCCAAGGCCCAGAAAGGGCCAGGTGCCTCTGAGGATTTACTTATAGGCCCTTTAGAACATTTGAGGAACTTCACAGCATTTGTGCACATGTTTTATATCAGAAACAGATTCCAATCAGTCGGAGATATTGCCAATGTGCGTTTTTAAGCATTTCTAATATTCCAAAAATAATATTCAATCTCAGGTTCAATCTCAGAAATGAAGCATTTTAAGCTTGCTTTGTATGTCAGAGAGATGCAGAGGGGTGCAAGCTCCATTATACTTACACCCATAAACACATCACTTGTGACCTTTTGGCACCTGAATTTCTCTATCCATACAAGTCAGGAAGCAAGAAACACACTGCCCTCTTTTGAAGCATGGAGATCTATAAATTCATGGCAAGGGAATAGGTGCACTAGGTGGCCATTGTTACACCATTGACTTATCCAAGAAATAATCTAAAACACTGTCAACAAACAAGTCCAAAAAATGAGTGAAGAAATGGGACTCAGCATTGCATCTGGGTGCAGTCAGCATATTGTGGAAGGCAATCAGGTTACACGCATTTGCCCAAGTCAAAGATCTCACCTGTCATGTGTAGTGGTCGTTTCCTTGCTAGAGTTTGTGTCACTTAAACAACAGACAGTTTTGCACTGTTGTTCAGTTCTTTATAACCACCAGTCCTCTAAACACTCCCACACTGTATAAAGGAATAGTGTATAAAGTCAATAGGGAAATGATACTGTGTCCACAGGAAAGCAATATTTAATCTCAATGATCTGAAGTGCAATTTCTCTCAACAGTGAACAAGAAGTATTCCTGGCATTTTAAAGTTCCACAGTTTGATAGTTGTTTGCTATGAAAACACTTCTCTCTATAGTTTCATTTTAACAGCAAAGTTACTTCAAGTCATGCAAGTTAGCATTAACATTTTTACACACACGATCGGTTAGGAAACACCTTTGAATTTGTATATTGGTCTAGTATAAGGGCCCATCTCTGTAATCATAACTCACAGTACAGGGCAGCTTTCCAGAAGAGCCTAGCAGTATATGGGAACACCTGTAGAAAGTGCTTCAAATGCTACTTGAACAAATGATCTCATACAGAGTGACAGGGCAGCCCTCCTCAGCAAGGAGGGCAGGGTGAGGCCCAGAGAGTGAATGCAATTCTTTTTATCCAGTGACAAACTTCACATACAAGTTCCAACAGCTGTGGTGACTGTCTTCAATCCTAAATCTTGGAAACAGGTATTTGATCTCTTCGAATCAGTGCCCTTCCAATTTCTTCCAGACTGCGGCATCCTGATGGAGAAATTATAGGTAAGTTGAAAGCCCCGCTCTTCTGTAAAACATTAAGAAGGAAGTTTCATAGTTGGGGCCCAGATACCAGCTCTGCAGAGTCCAGCATTCCACAACATATTGTCCATTCACAGCCTCAGGACTTTGCAACACCCTAAGCAGAGGCCTTTGCCTAGCACTGGTCAGGGGACTGGCTGCGAATGCTCCCTGCAGACACTGGCTGCAAGTTGTGCCGCAGCACAGGTGGCTGCACCAAGGTTACCCTAGACATCGTAACATGCCTAAATGCACCGTGCCCTGGAGAACCAGGCACACACAGCTTCAACATGAACATCTCTTCCTGTAGCAAACTACATTGTCAGATGACAAAACCTGTAGTGACGGAGGGGTTTGCCACTACTTATCAAAGAATTATTGCTCTCCTTGTTAATTTTATTTTGGTTTTTGCTTAATGTATTTGCAACTGGATTCCCAAACTCTAAGACAGGGTTAACTATTTTCTTCTCCAATCCACCCTGAAGCTTGTCTATATTGCAAACTGTTCCATTTCTCTTGTATAGGTGAGTATAGCACTTTGCTCAAGGGGTCCTCTAACATCCTCTAACCTGGATTCCCCATAATAAACAACATAAATCAATAAAGACTTTGATGCAATGATTCTGAAGACTGAGCACTGAGGCCCTGACTTTGGGTGGGTATTGAAGCCTGGCTATTAAATTTAGAATAATAAAGTTCTCCTTGAAGTCCTCCTTAAGGAGAGAGAGAGTTTAAATACCTGCAGTCACTGCCTAGCTGGCACCAAGAGAGGAAGGGAGCTAGCATGTCTGTCATTTTATTCTGCTGCCTCACAGATGAAAGAAAGGGAGGATTTTGGCCAAATTTCTTAATATCACTGTGATTCTCAAAGATGAAAACTATTAGGAAATGCAACTCAGACTATTACTGGCAAGTGTAGATGTCTCACCTGTGAGGGCCATTGCCAGGCGAAACTCTTCCTTCAGCATCTGCAGAACCTCCTGTGCTCCTTCTTTCCCCTAGTGGATTAGAAGTCAATATGTATTATCACATGTATAAGTAAGTGCCCTGTGTGCATACATATACATATGTGTTAATACCATCTGTGGGAAGTTTTATGGACATGCAAACTCTTAGCACTTAAGCACGTGTCATCACAAGTTTTAGATCCGCACAGATGCATTCCAGTACCCTTGCAAATGCACAAACATGTATGTGCACACATATGTTCATGAACTAAGCCAGAACAGCCAGCCCAGGAATCTGCAAACGTGAATTTGAGCTTTTCCTGACTTACTTGATAAACCAAGCCCCAGATGAGAGGCCTCCCGATGAATACTGCTTTGGCTCCAAGAGCTAATGCTTTGAGAACGTCTGTGCCTTTTCTCACACCACCATCGAGGAACACCTCCACCTTGCCCCCCACAGCCTCAACGATTTCAGGCAAGACATCAATCTAGAAAAGTGGAAAAAAAAAACACACACAAATACCACTTGTCCATTTCTGCTACCCTGTTTATTAAAAAAAAATAATAATGTCTAGGACCCAAATGTAGAGAAGCTAAATGGTTAATACATGGCTAATCACATGCACAAATAATGCAGTTTTGTATTCAAAAGTGGAAGTGACTAAGCATGTTAGCAGATATATACTAAAGTCAAATTTATTTGGATAGTCACATAAATAAAATGATAATCACCAGGGTTACACAGAATTTCTCTCTGATTCTATGACACACATCCAACGCAAACCAGCATTAGATACTTCAGAAGCATAAAAGAAACAGCAAGAACCGCAGAAGCTTTTCCCTAGAATTTCCACCTTAACTTATAGAGTTCACCAGTTTGAGTGAAACTGAATTTCTGGGAATTTCTTTTTAAATATCCACCTTTGCTTTCTTGCTTGCATTAAGAATCACCTCTAATTAAGCCCAAGGCAGGCATGTATTGATAGATGTGGAATAAGAGAAGGATGTGACCAAGTTTTCACAAATGAGTTTTTCCATTTCAGAACACACCACGACCAAGAAAATAGTTGTTGGGGTGAACTTGTTTATATAAGAAAAACATGGCTTTCTCCAAGCACTTTTGCAGTTTTTACATTTTAACATGAAAAAGGTAAGAAATGTTTTCATCTACTGCATACGTACACTTGCTTCCACCAAGCACTGCTTACACCCTAGCGATGGGAAAGGTTCAGTGAAGTAACCAAGGAGTTAAGCATCGTGTCCACACACAAGAGGTCCCGAGAAGAGACTCCTGAATTCAAGACAAGCATTAACTACACACCAATCATTCCTATAACACCTAAATGGTTCCTATTCAGGAAAATCAGGAAGGGCAAGACTAGAAGGCAAGTATTAAGGAGACTGGAAACAGTATATAGTAGTAAGACAAAAGACACAAAAAAATGTCTTTCAAAAACGGAAGTAATTCATTTCCTTTCTAATGGATAAAAAATGACTAGGAGATGGGAGGAAAAAAACTTGAAAGTAGAGTTTGTTTTTAGATTTGGATTAAAATTTTCCTGAAGTTTGGCACGTGCTGTGATTTTTTTTCCACTCCCTTTGGTTTTGCTCTCTTGCCAAACATATTTTGGATCCATTTCCGTATATATAGACCACTTCTTACATCCTGACAAACTGTACCAACATTAAAGTGATAGAATAACTAAAGCATGATGCAAACCATAATTAAAACATAGATTTCCTCAATGTGTAACTAGACACTAGAAATATTAACCAGCTTGGGTTCAACTCACGTTCTGAAAAACCATGGAATTAAACCAAATTGTTATGTTTCAAAAACAGAAATACTTAAGCATGATCTGATACAGATATTTACATTAAGAAAACTGCACAATGAAATATGAAATTTGTATAAGACAAAATCCAGTGAATACAGCTGTAATAGTGCCTTCTCCTCTGCACTGTAGTGTTGCGAAGAAATAAAAAAATTGTTTTTAAGCTTAATTTCTGTTCTAGTGCAAAAAAAAAAAAAAAGATTTCTTAGGTTTTCTCATATTTCAAGGCAATTTGTTAATATGCTACTACATTCCTACCAGACATGTCCCAGGTTATCAAACACAGTTAGTGAAAGTGGGACATACATTCCCAAAAGAGAATGAAGAGATGAAGGTGACAGATGTAAATAGAAACAAAACAAAACATACGTCACTTTCAGAAATATTAGGCCCAACTCTGAAAATTCAGAGAGTCTGCAGGTGTCAAAAACTGAATAGCTGCCACCTCGCCAATAGCACCAAAAATCACATGTTTGACATCCTCGGGCCGTCTCTTTTGAAACTGGAAGAGAAGTCCTGACATCTGTGGTGTCTCTCCTGCTGGTCCCTAGCTGTGCCTGGAGACATCACCAGGCAAGAGCTTCTCCAGGGACAACTCCTGCACTTCACTAGCCATTTAGCAGACCCTCTGTGCCTGGCCTTCGGCGCCCTGATACCCAGCTTCGTACGTTCGCTTGCAAGAAGAGGCTGCAAGCACATTCAGGACCTTGATAGGTCCACGTAAGGACCTTGATGAGTCCACATAAGGACCTCCATAAAGCAGAGAGTGGAAAAAATCAGCAGGATTGCCCCCAAGGAGAGAAGCAGGGAGCAGAAGGGGTCCTGGGGAGGAGGGGGTGTGCAAGGCTAGCCTACTGAGTTCAGTGAATAAAACTTGACATTCAAAACATTTTTGAATGAAAAGCCTTACCTGTCCTCCTCCTCTTCCAGAAAGTCATCGTGGAAAGCGGGAGGTTTTTCATTAAAGGCATATTAAGAACCCTGAAACGGTTACAACTAGGCTTTGATTCTCCTCCCTTTCAGTCTTTTTTTCTTGCACCATTTTCTCACACCAACTGAAGCAGGATGAATGATGACTGAAATATTTGTGTGTGTTTTTTTCCCCCCTTCTCACAGTCTGAACACAGTTTTTCATTTTCTTTACTTCTTTCTCTTTGCCAGTTCAGAACTTCTCCAATCCCTTTTCACCTTTGGAAAAGGTATCAACTACCATGACAAGGAAAAGGAAAAAGGAAAATTACTGTAACTTGATCACATCATACCATTTCCAAAGGCAAAAACATTTGAAAGGCAAAAAAGGAGAGCTTCATTTTTCCTTTACCTGTTCTGTAACCCTATTCTTTTCAGATGCCTATGGAGAATATGAGACATGGAAAAGAACTCCAGCACAACCTTCACTTGTTGCAAACTGCAACGAAGGGAAGGCATGGGAAAGGATAAGCTAAAAAAAAAGGTTAAAAAAAAGGAGGGATGGAAAAAGTTAAACAGTTTTCACTTTCTAAAAACTTAACTGAAAATAATATGCCTTAAAGATACTATGAGGGAAAAAAAAAAAAAAGTAAAATGAGTAAAATTAGGTTCCACAGGTCCATTCCTGAAAAAATAGCTGTGAAATCATTTATAATTCCTTCACTATCTCATTCAATAAAATATATTATTTCCTGTCTGGTTCCATGTATGGAACCTTCCTCTTTGAGTCTTTGGTAAGAGCATACATATGCATAACCTTGCATAAAATAAAACAGATTTATCCTTCACAGGTTGCCAAGCTTTCTCATGACTGATAGGGAAAGTCCCAGTCACTCCCAGGGATTTTTATCCTTTAATAAAATGCAAGACTGCACCTCGTGTGTGGACAAACCTGTCAGGCACCGCTAGCTCCATAGAGGGTATCCCCAAGCAGAGAGGAAGGTTTTGCAGCCTCTGGAGTTCCCGTGCTCTGTGGGTCGTATTATCCCTGTGGTACTCAAGGGGAAGGAGCCTAGCTCAGGAGTGCCCCCACGGGCAGCCCTGCTGCCTTGAGGTGCAGACCATGCCTGCCTGGATGTAAACGCAGGACAGCACCAAGGACTGAGCTCATTCAGTCCTCGATGGAGAGGACTCGCTGCTTATGGTAACACTGAGGTACCTCAGCCACTGCAGCTTCCTTCAGCCACAACAACTTTCCTCTTCAGTGACCCGCTTCCTCCAGTGCCTTTCCTCTGTGCTGCAGCCTCCACATCTGCCAGCAAGGCTGAGGTCTCATCGTATCAGGCCGAGGAAGGACGCATGCCCAAACTCCTCGGACAGCTAGAGCTTTGCATCTCTCAAATGCAAAGTGTCTTGCCCTTCTGCTAATCTCTTGATTACTTTGCAGGATGCTGCAACCAGAACAAGGTGTCCAGGTAGCTTGAAGAAATGGCCACACAAGGCCTTCTATGTCTTTTTATTTGATCTGACACAAGGGTGACAGCATCTACCTCAGAACATGTTATGACATGACAGAAAAGAGGAGGTCAGATGACAAAACCTGTAGTGACGGAGGGGTTTGCCACTACTTATCAAAGAATTATTGCTCTCCTTGTTAATTTTATTTTGGTTTTTGCTTAATGTATTTGCAACTGGATTCCCAAACTCTAAGACAGGGTTAACTATTTTCTTCTCCAATCCACCCTGAAGCTTGTCTATATTGCAAACTGTTCCATTTCTCTTGTATAGGTGAGTATAGCACTTTGCTCAAGGGGTCCTCTAACATCCTCTAACCTGGATTCCCCATAATAAACAACATAAATCAATAAAGACTTTGATGCAATGATTCTGAAGACTGAGCACTGAGGCCCTGACTTTGGGTGGGTATTGAAGCCTGGCTATTAAATTTAGAATAATAAAGTTCTCCTTGAAGTCCTCCTTAAGGAGAGAGAGAGTTTAAATACCTGCAGTCACTGCCTAGCTGGCACCAAGAGAGGAAGGGAGCTAGCATGTCTGTCATTTTATTCTGCTGCCTCACAGATGAAAGAAAGGGAGGATTTTGGCCAAATTTCTTAATATCACTGTGATTCTCAAAGATGAAAACTATTAGGAAATGCAACTCAGACTATTACTGGCAAGTGTAGATGTCTCACCTGTGAGGGCCATTGCCAGGCGAAACTCTTCCTTCAGCATCTGCAGAACCTCCTGTGCTCCTTCTTTCCCCTAGTGGATTAGAAGGCAATATGTATTATCACATGTATAAGTGCCCTGTGTGCATACATATACATATGTGTTAATACCATCTGTGGGAAGTTTTATGGACATGCAAACTCTTAGCACTTAAGCACGTGTCATCACAAGTTTTAGATCCGCACAGATGCATTCCAGTACCCTTGCAAATGCACAAACATGTATGTGCACACATATGTTCATGAACTAAGCCAGAACAGCCAGCCCAGGAATCTGCAAACGTGAATTTGAGCTTTTCCTGACTTACTTGATAAACCAAGCCCCAGATGAGAGGCCTCCCGATGAATACTGCTTTGGCTCCAAGAGCTAATGCTTTGAGAACGTCTGTGCCTTTTCTCACACCACCATCGAGGAACACCTCCACCTTGCCCCCCACAGCCTCAACGATTTCAGGCAAGACATCAATCTAGAAAAGTGGAAAAAAAAAAAACCACACACAAATACCACTTGTCCATTTCTGCTACCCTGTTTATTAAAAAAAAATAATAATGTCTAGGACCCAAATGTAGAGAAGCTAAATGGTTAATACATGGCTAATCACATGCACAAATAATGCAGTTTTGTATTCAAAAGTGGAAGTGACTAAGCATGTTAGCAGATATATACTAAAGTCAAATTTATTTGGATAGTCACATAAATAAAATGATAATCACCAGGGTTACACAGAATTTCTCTCTGATTCTATGACACACATCCAACGCAAACCAGCATTAGATACTTCAGAAGCATAAAAGAAACAGCAAGAACCGCAGAAGCTTTTCCCTAGAATTTCCACCTTAACTTATAGAGTTCACCAGTTTGAGTGAAACTGAATTTCTGGGAATTTCTTTTTAAATATCCACCTTTGCTTTCTTGCTTGCATTAAGAATCACCTCTAATTAAGCCCAAGGCAGGCATGTATTGATAGATGTGGAATAAGAGAAGGATGTGACCAAGTTTTCACAAATGAGTTTTTCCATTTCAGAACACACCACGACCAAGAAAATAGTTGTTGGGGTGAACTTGTTTATATAAGAAAAACATGGCTTTCTCCAAGCACTTTTGCAGTTTTTACATTTTAACATGAAAAAGGTAAGAAATGTTTTCATCTACTGCATACGTACACTTGCTTCCACCAAGCACTGCTTACACCCTAGCGATGGGAAAGGTTCAGTGAAGTAACCAAGGAGTTAAGCATCGTGTCCACACACAAGAGGTCCCGAGAAGAGACTCCTGAATTCAAGACTCAAGCATTAACTACACACCAATCATTCCTATAACACCTAAATGGTTCCTATTCAGGAAAATCAGGAAGGGCAAGACTAGAAGGCAAGTATTAAGGAGACTGGAAACAGTATATAGTAGTAAGACAAAAGACACAAAAAAATGTCTTTCAAAAACGGAAGTAATTCATTTCCTTTCTAATGGATAAAAAATGACTAGGAGATGGGAGGAAAAAAACTTGAAAGTAGAGTTTGTTTTTAGATTTGGATTAAAATTTTCCTGAAGTTTGGCACGTGCTGTGATTTTTTTTCCACTCTCTTTGGTTTTGCTCTCTTGCCAAACATATTTTGGATCCATTTCCGTATATATAGACCACTTCTTACATCCTGACAAACTGTACCAACATTAAAGTGATAGAATAACTAAAGCATGATGCAAACCATAATTAAAACATAGATTTCCTCAATGTGTAACTAGACACTAGAAATATTAACCAGCTTGGGTTCAACTCACGTTCTGAAAAACCATGGAATTAAACCAAATTGTTATGTTTCAAAAACAGAAATACTTAAGCATGATCTGATACAGATATTTACATTAAGAAAACTGCACAATGAAATATGAAATTTGTATAAGACAAAATCCAGTGAATACAGCTGTAATAGTGCCTTCTCCTCTGCACTGTAGTGTTGCGAAGAAATAAAAAAATTGTTTTTAAGCTTAATTTCTGTTCTAGTGCAAAAAAAAAAAAAAAGATTTCTTAGGTTTTCTCATATTTCAAGGCAATTTGTTAATATGCTACTACATTCCTACCAGACATGTCCCAGGTTATCAAACACAGTTAGTGAAAGTGGGACATACATTCCCAAAAGAGAATGAAGAGATGAAGGTGACAGATGTAAATAGAAACAAAACAAAACATACGTCACTTTCAGAAATATTAGGCCCAACTCTGAAAATTCAGAGAGTCTGCAGGTGTCAAAAACTGAATAGCTGCCACCTCGCCAATAGCACCAAAAATCACATGTTTGACATCCTCGGGCCGTCTCTTTTGAAACTGGAAGAGAAGTCCTGACATCTGTGGTGTCTCTCCTGCTGGTCCCTAGCTGTGCCTGGAGACATCACCAGGCAAGAGCTTCTCCAGGGACAACTCCTGCACTTCACTAGCCATTTAGCAGACCCTCTGTGCCTGGCCTTCGGCGCCCTGATACCCAGCTTCGTACGTTCGCTTGCAAGAAGAGGCTGCAAGCACATTCAGGACCTTGATAGGTCCACGTAAGGACCTTGATGAGTCCACATAAGGACCTCCATAAAGCAGAGAGTGGAAGAAATCAGCAGGATTGCCCCCAAGGAAAGAAGCAGGGAGCAGAAGGGGTCCTGGGGAGGAGGGGGTGTGCAAGGCTAGCCTACTGAGTTCAGTGAATAAAACTTGACATTCAAAACATTTTTGAATGAAAAGCCTTACCTGTCCTCCTCCTCTTCCAGAAAGTCATCGTGGAAAGCGGGAGGTTTTTCATTAAAGGCATATTAAGAACCCTGAAACGGTTACAACTAGGCTTTGATTCTCCTCCCTTTCAGTCTTTTTTTCTTGCACCATTTTCTCACACCAACTGAAGCAGGATGAATGATGACTGAAATATTTGTGTGTGTTTTTTTCCCCCCTTCTCACAGTCTGAACACAGTTTTTCATTTTCTTTACTTCTTTCTCTTTGCCAGTTCAGAACTTCTCCAATCCCTTTTCACCTTTGGAAAAGGTATCAACTACCATGACAAGGAAAAGGAAAAAGGAAAATTACTGTAACTTGATCACATCATACCATTTCCAAAGGCAAAAACATTTGAAAGGCAAAAAAGGAGAGCTTCATTTTTCCTTTACCTGTTCTGTAACCCTATTCTTTTCAGATGCCTATGGAGAATATGAGACATGGAAAAGAACTCCAGCACAACCTTCACTTGTTGCAAACTGCAACGAAGGGAAGGCATGGGAAAGGATAAGCTAAAAAAAAATGTTAAAAAAAGGAGGGATCTAAAAAAAAAGGTTAAAAAAAAGGAGGGATGGAAAAAGTTAAACAGTTTTCACTTTCTAAAAACTTAACTGAAAATAATATGCCTTAAAGATACTATGAGGGAAAAAAAAAAAAAAGTAAAATGAGTAAAATTAGGTTCCACAGGTCCATTCCTGAAAAAATAGCTGTGAAATCATTTATAATTCCTTCACTATCTCATTCAATAAAATATATTATTTCCTGTCTGGTTCCATGTATGGAACCTTCCTCTTTGAGTCTTTGGTAAGAGCATACATATGCATAACCTTGCATAAAATAAAACAGAT
>NW_010584452.1:33223-62494 GCF_000705375.1 Tinamus guttatus | reverse complement strand
ATATTTACACTTTAATAAAATGCAAGACTGCACCTCGTGTGTGGACAAACCTGTCAGGCACCGCTAGCTCCATAGAGGGTATCCCCAAGCAGAGAGGAAGGTTTTGCAGCCTCTGGAGTTTCCGTGCTCCGTGGGTCGTATTATCCCTGTGGTACTCAAGGGGAAGGAGCCTAGCTCAGGAGTGCCCCCACGGGCAGCCCTGCTGCCTTGAGGTGCAGACCATGCCTGCCTGGATGTAAACGCAGGACAGCACCAAGGACTGAGCTCATTCAGTCCTCGATGGAGAGGACTCGCTGCTTATGGTAACACTGAGGTACCTCAGCCACTGCAGCTTCCTTCAGCCACAACAACTTTCCTCTTCAGTGACCCGCTTCCTCCAGAGCCTTTACTCTGTGCTGCAGCCTCCACATCTGCCAGCAAGGCTGAGGTCTCATCGTATCAGGCTGAGGAAGGACACATGCCCAAACTCCTCGGACAGCTAGAGCTTTGCATCTCTCCAATGCAAAGCGTCTTGCCCTTCTGCTAATCTCTTAAGTGAGCTTGCTATGAAACGTCTCTTAAATGAGCTAATATGAACTTGCTCCTCTGGATTACTTTGCAGGATGCTGCAGCCAGAACAAGGTGTCCAGGTAGCTTGAAGAAAGGGCCACACAAGGCCTTCTATGTCTTTTTATTTGATCTGACACAAGGGTGACAGCATCTACCTCAGAACATGTTATGATATGACAGAAAAGAGGAGAAATGGGCAAAGACTGCTGCTCACGGATCAAGGTGTATACCATATGGATTAAGTGTACAGCCTATCAACTTAGAGGTTTTCCTTCCAGCTACCATATGTTTAAAAATGGCATGGGGTGGAATAAATCAGAGAATCCTGGCAGATCCTGGCACCAGTACTTACAGTTGCAGGGACCCCATCCAACTGTCTTGCTCCGTGATTTGACACCAGAATCAGCTAAAAGGTAGTCACTTGGGGCTTTGTCCTTCTAAAGTATGGAACTCCAGTTCCTAGCCACTGATATGAAGACACCCATAGCACAGACATACAAACCATCTGACAATTCCAGATACTTATTTAAGCAGTTGCTTTTGCCAATGTTTTAGCTGCTGGAATCGTGTTCCTTCACACACTCTCTACAGTCCAGTCAGGAAGGGTAAGAAGTACATCCTGGCCACAACATTGACCTGTACCTTGAACCAGCAAAACACAAAATCTATTTTTTTGACTTTTTCTTAGCCAAAGAAATAACAAAATTCAGTCACTGCTTATCAAAAGGAAGAAGAATCTGCCTGTCTCAGGGACCATCTTCATACAAGGAGCTTGTATACAGAGCCAACATAACAGATAGCCTTCCCAGTTCCCAGTGAACTGAACCCAACTGGAACTGACAGGCATTTAGTGGACTCTGCCACCTTGCAAATCCTAACCACGTATCAGGAAGAAAAAGGCTTCCTCTTATTTTTGGCCTTGTCTTGGCAAACCTTCCCAACTCAACAGAGCACACAAAAGTGAATGTGCATCCCATGACATGCAGCATCAGCAAAGCAGGTGCTTGTAGTGGTGAGGGACTGCTTGGAATGCAGCTCTGCAGAAACTCCAGCAGCACGAGCACGCTGCCACCCCTGGTGCCCCCGGCGCGGCGGGACGCACCTCTGAGGATTCCTTTGGCAACGATGGGCAGCGACGTCAGGCCTCGAAGCCATTTAATGTCCTCCCACTTGATGCTGGCATCAATTGCATCGGCTACGTACGCAGCCAGGCCGCTATTTTCTCCGAAGTCTTTCCCAGAAGAGAAGGCCAAATCATCACTTGAAAAGTTTTTCAATCTAAAATGACAAAGATGCAGAAAAACAGTTTGAGAAATAAGAGTCTGAGAAACATTCATTGTAGTATTAATAGCATCAGTCCTTAACACCAGCCTTTAACACACCTCTCTCTTGAATTACAAGGTAAGAAGAAAGTGCCTACATAAGCATGCCACATCACGTTCCTTATTAAGCCAAAACCTTTGGGCTGATGAATCACTTGATAACCGGTGCAAAGTGCTCTTGTCCAATGCAACACTCCAATTATTTTCAAGAGAGATAAGACCAACCCAGAATCTAAAGCTTCAGGATCAAACCTGCCATCAGGAGACAGAATCCAAAAAATACAAGATCCAGCCAGCTCTTCCCTTGCCCTTTATGTGCATTTCCATGGAAAATGTAGGGGGGAAAAAAGTTCATATAAAAGTGTAAGCTCTTATTTACCCTAAAGTGCCAAGCCCATCTCACCAGTCCTAGGAACTGAATTGAAAATGACAGTCCCTGCAAGAGAGTTTACAGTCTTACTAGGCAGAAGAGCAGCAGGAGAAATGAGGACCCATCAAAAAGCTAAGGCTGTGCTGATGTAGGAAAGTTGAAGTACATACCCCAAGGCTCGCAAGCCCTAAAACATGATCAGTGACCCCAGTGCCGCCAAGGACACCGTCAGTCCCAGCTGTGGGAATCTTCCCAGGCACCTTCAATTTCCCAGTAGATGACAGTCAAACTGCCCAAAGTTGTGTGTCAAGGAACACAAGCACGAGGAGCGCAGGCCTGTGATCTTTCAGGCCCTAACCCTAATGGAATGATGGCAGAAACTGTCTTTCCTTCCATATTGGACTACTTTATTCTCATATTCCACATTTGAGGAATAAACAATATTTCTGCATGGAAACGGAGTAGTTTCACTTCTGATTTCATGCCTTCACCAAATAGCATTTCACATGGCTTTCCCTCTCAGCTCCAGGCATAGAAGAAAATGAGACAGGAGCAGGCGCTCTCAGCGAGATCCAGCTTTTCAGCTTGGCTTGGGGAGGGTGGGGTATGCACAGAAAAACAGAACCATGGATAAGATTATATAAATAACTGTTGTTTTTCTTGGACTGTGAAATGCAGATCAACACTTGAATGAATGTTGCCTTACATACATTTCTGAGCACAATGGCACCTTGTTGTTACTTCAAAACTTTGTTGAAAGTCTAAAGCCAAGAAAAAGTTATCATATAACCGTGCAGAGCTCAACACTAGAGAATTTCACCCCTGACTCTGCAACAAAACGCCACCCGAATGTCATTTTGAAATCTAAAGTGATGAATTTGAACCTCCAAAGATTACTCCAGTTCTATATTATTTCATATGTTTCACTCAATTAAACAAAACTTGTTATGATTTGTGTTAGGTGGGGTCAAAGTGAGCTTTTCTCAAATATTTTTAGATTATTTGTCTCACGCTCAAACTGTTTAACCCCAGTTCCTAAAATAACATTGCCCCTAAGAAAAGCTATTCCACCCAAAAAAACATAATTTCCTTAGGTAGGACAGCAAGTATCAATAACATTTTAGCAATTGGAGATCCATGGCAGGATTAAAGTTTAGGGCATATGCGTATCAGTGTGCTTCACTTGAATGCTAGATTCTCAAGGCATTCATGCTTTTACTCCTGGGATTGTACTGTGACGCAGGAAGAAAACACCAGTGTGAGCAGAGCTAAGCTAACCTTTACCATATCGTTTATTAATTTCACATACAGATACAAGGAGGATGACCCCACACTCCAACCTCTTGAGCTCTGTTGCAGGGAGGAGCACAGTTTCATTATACAGTTGCATGCCTTAATAATGAATTGAATATTACCAAAATGACTAAGGACTTCAGGATACAATTTTCCCTTTCTTGTTATGCTCGTGTTTGTGCCGTATGTACAATGCACAGCATTCTTTGAAGACATAGCATTTCAGATCCCTTAAAAAGATTTCAGACTTGCACCCAGAATTCAAGTCAAAGTCAATCTGTTCCAGAATACCCTTTCTCTTCCATCCCACCCTCTCTATCTTTGCATTCCTCTACACTGCAGGCTCTGAATAAGAGTGAATATGCAAGGCTTAAGATTCACCATTCTGCTCTCCAGTCAACACCAGCACATATATGCCAAAGAAAAATCCCGTTCTTAAAAGATTTTGGCTCCATTTTGCAAACTGAAGCTCTAGCTAATCCATCCACTAACGTCCTTCCTTAACTGCTAAGGAAGTTGTGTTACAGCATGCCACAGCTTTATCAGGTATTGATAAGAGTGGTCTGTACAGGACACCCATTTATATTTGCAAAGGCCAGGTGAAACCAGTCCCACGTCACTACACTCAGAACACCACCAGAGAATGCTCTGGTTAAACACTGCATAGGCCCAGCAATAACTAGAATCTAGAAGTAGGGCTGAAGTCACTTCTTATAAAACCACTGATTCTGGCGAGCTAAAGAAAGAAGTCTCAAAAGATGAGTCAGGGTGGAAATTGCCCTCATGGATCATTTAGAGGCTGACCCCCATGTACTTCTGTGTTTGACTAACAAGAATTGAAGCTGCTTGAAAGCAATAGCAATATAGTTCTGGACCTACTACAGAGTCACAGGAAAATATAAGTTAGAAGAGACCTTCCATGACCATCTAGTCCAAACCCACCAGTCAGATCACAGCCAACTTGGCAATTAGACCACACGCAAAGTTAGATCAGGTTTCTGGGGGCCACATCCAGTTGAATTTTGAGTATCTCCAAAGATATATTGCCAGACGTATTAAAAAAAAAAAAAATGACCCATTGCACTGACTTCAGCAGTCCTCCTGGCACACTGCACATCTTTTACAGAGGGCAAACAGACAAGAAAACTTATTTTTGTGCTCAGGTGGACTACAGCTGGAGCAAAGCAAGCAACACGTGCTCAGTTCCTAGCAGGAAAGCAAAGGTAGTATATGTCACCCTGAATAAGTGTGTCGTGAATTCACCAGCAGCATCCCAGGGAAGGGAGCAGCGGTGATGACCGTGACCCTGTGCTACTCGCGAGCAAATACCTGAGGTGTGGAGGAAGCTGGAACTTGTTGCGCACGTCGTCAATGCGCCTGCCAAGGAACGGCGTGTCCACTGTCACGAAGATCCCTTTGTAGCCGGCTCTCTCCGCACGCCTCACTAGGGATTTGGTGACCTCCCGGTCCTTGTATATGTAGAGCTGCAGCCAGTGAAGGCCATCGGGAGCCGCTGCAGCAACCTCTTCAATGGAGGAGGTGGCCCAGGAGCTCAGCATCATCCCTGTCCCCACCGCCTGGCAAGCTGGAGGAACACAGAGACACCAGAGTCAACAGGGAGGCTCCTCTGAGCAGGAGCACTGGGCATGAATCACGAGACAGGATCAGGTCATGTAACTTCACGCTTCCTTTCCTCGCTGCATACGCACGTTTCCAGTCTTCCAGGGAACCCTAGCTGATTAGCAGCCCTGTTACTATCAGCTCTGGGCTGCTGTGAAGCTCCCCAGCTCATGCTCTGTGCTCAGCTGTCTATCAGCTCGCTGTGATGATCCCTGCGCCAGCACTGAAAACGAAGGACGTGATGCTCACACGGAGCCTCGTCCCATGTTACTAATTCCTCCTCCTACAGGGCCCCGGGTTTGTAAGGTCCTGGCGTGGGACTGGTGGCCTCTGCAGAGGCGAGTTCCACACGGGGCTGCACTACAAACCTAACCACATGCTATTAGATTTTATGAATCTATCACTTATTCTCTTGGTGTAATCTATCGCTTAATATAAAATAAAGGAAAACACCCTGTAAAATGCAAAAATATTACACAAAGCCTTGTTTTTCTTGGTCTACCGCAGTATGCATACTTTTAATGTAAATGGGCCTCTGTTTCAAAACCTCATCTCTAGCCTATAGAGGTATTAAAAAGTAGCATTTTATTAAATAAGGATTACAAATCTCTTCGAGTGGAAACTTAGGAACAGTTTATTCAAACAAATTGGTTATACCCTCTGACAACCTCAGGCAGCTTTCAGTCAGGGAGAATAACCTGTCTTTGCTCTTCTGTCTTGCAGATTTTGCTACCTTATGAAGAACTGTAAACTGTAAGAGGCAAAACCTTTCAAGCAGTAGCCAGAACAAACACCTGATAAGCCTTGGAAAATGCTCTCTACTTCTACTTAGATTCGGCCTCAGCTTCAAGTGGTGGCATAGGGTGGTTCATCTTATAAGCAGCCTTTCTGCAATGTAGATTCATCTCTTGCATCTACCCAGTCCTAGTGGGAAGTAAAGTTTTCACTTTCCTGCCTACCCAAACATGGATGAGTTAAGTCACCGATTTGTCTTCACTAATCATTTGCAAGCAGATTGCAATTTACTCAAAAGGCTAAACAGGTCAAATTACTCACCAAGTTGAAAGATCTTCACCTATTTGTTATTGAACACCATTAAATAATCTATCGATCTGTCAGGAAATAACATCTGTTGTTGGATTAAATAAGAACAGCTTGGATGCGTCCAACAAAATATAGGCATCTGCACATGGTGTATTCTCCCATACTCTACTTTCAGCCAGTGAAATACAATAGGCATTTCCAGGGTACAAATCTCCCACCGACTACACCAGACGCTGCAGGGGAACAGATCGCATGGAAATGACTCAGGTAGGTGAGATGAATTGCACCTTAGCTGCCCAGCTGAATCACTGCATTTTTAAACGATAATTGCTGGCATATTTACTGGGGTGAAATAAGGTGCAGGTATTAACTGACTCAAAGCATAATCTGATTTAGTGATGAAAACCAAAACAGTTCATGCCAGTTTGAAAGCCCAGGCTGAGTTCACACTAGTAAATAATAATAATGATAAAAAAGTTTTCTACACAGCTGGGACCTGCTCTGCTAGAGAACAAGAACTTACCATGGCTGTACATGCACATATCTATCAAAGAACTGAACACTTTTAAATCCTAGCCCTTTAATTAGTGCCCCTGAAGTTACTGAAAGTGTTCCCCTCTCCCACATTAGGCACCTAGAAATAAGTTTCTGAAGAGCTCATGTAAACTGAATGCCTAAATAAAACAGCAATAGCTGGGAGTTTCCTGTGGTGGGTGGTTGTAAATCCCGTAACAAGCCTTTTGCTGAATTAAGTCCCTGAAGGGACGCTGAGCAGCAAGGGAACAGCATTCCTGTCCTCCATCAAATACATGTCCATGGATGAAGGGGAGGGTTGCTAACCAGTCATTGCAAAACCCTCAGATCAGATAAGGGAAAAAAATGTAAATGTTATGGTTCAATCTGTCTTTAGGTATCTGTATTTCTATTCTTTATTTTTATTCTCAACTCTACTTGTACAGCCCTAAGGGCACAAGAACAGTTGCAAATGTATTAACAAAAACAAAATTTGCACTGCAACCTATTCAGTGAATGGAAATTTTTAGACACATAAAATAACCCTGTATCCTCTCCATTTATTTGTATACGTGGAGATGGAGAAGACAACATTTACATTTTATTCCAGATTAAAGTAATTTGGTTCAATCTGGGTTCAACCATCACAAACTGGGTTACAGAGCTTTCACAGAAGTATATCCACAAAACTTTTGTTGTGTATCCTGTAAAATTAACCATTCTTTGCTAAGGAATTAACTCAAGAGTCATAATTTAGATCTGCACAATCAAATCCAAAGTCTACACACACACAAAATTTATACAAACTTGTAAAAATTACAGATCCAGTTTTCAGTAGGCTAGATCAGGAGGCTGATCTATGCTTTATTTGTCTTGATCATTTTAAGATTATTTTGACAATTTTGTAGACTCAAAAATTTATGATAAATACTCTTGAAGTGTTGCCAGGTCCTTTTTTTCCTAGAATTAAGCTTTGCTAAAAATATGCTCACTATACTAGGATATTTTAGCTGAAGTTTAAGAAAACAGAAGTAATTCATTTCCTCTAACAGTCATATTTAACATGCCAAGTTTGGGGTGCTACAAATATTTTAAATTATTAAGATTCAGTACTGGATCCATATACCCATGTGACACTCTTCCCGCAATGTGACATTTACCAAAGTTGAAAATCAGATTTTTATAAATCAGCCTTTCTCCAGTCCTTTTCAGTTCACTTTTAGTCTTTTTTGGAGCAGGGTGGGGTCCAGCTTTAAGCCCAAACAGACAGCATTGCCTGAAAGCCTGCACTTACCTTTATACGCAGTGAGAGCCTCCGACAAACATAGCACGAGGCACACACAGGACTTTGGGAGGAGTTTTAATTATCAGCATAATAAGACTTCGAGCTCTTCGTGCTTTGTCTTTTCTCAGGATCAGATTTTGCCATAACGAGGATTGTGGTGGAATACTTGGGAAGGGGAATCTGCATGGTCTTCACTTCTGAGTTGCGTTACCAGGGCATGGTCCATGCCAGCCCATGCCGATGGGGAGACACCGTTTGCTCCGACCCACAGCTCCACAACTTTGCTTGGTCCAGTGAAGCCCTGGGCCAGCAGAGCCTTCTGTGCCGGAGGCGTGGGAGAAAAACTCTCACCAAGGAAGATAAATCACAGTAAAATTTCTTGAGAAATTCGACTGAAATATTTCACATGGCAACAAATCAAGATCAACCACTCGGTAGGACCAACTTCAGAAGAACACAGGAGAACACTATAGAGGTGACGTCTTTCAGCCCTCTTTTTTTCAATCCTAAACCTCTCAATCTCCTTCCTCCTTAAGCAACTTCTGATAAGACATCACTCCAGCTGTATGAAAAGGACACAGATGCATCTTATTTCAGGGTACGACACCAAAGAGGAGCTTAGTTTAAGTCTGAATGTTTTGTAAGGATTGCTCTGTAGCCTTAGTGGGAACTTTTCTCTTGCTGTGCAAATTCTCATCATTTCCCTTTTAGGGGAATCTCTGAAGAAAGGCAGTCAAAGCTTCCCCCATTTGGTCATTCTAACCTGAATCCACCAGTAACTACATAGTCCCTAACTTAGGGGACAGAGTACACTGTTTGGGATCAACAAAGCGTCCTTCTGGCATCCCGGTATTTCTCAAGAAAAGTAACTATGTTTTTGCAGTTGCATCTCCTAAGAAACAAAATTGTTTAAAGTACTTAACATTGCTTTCTTGCTGAAACACACTTGGCTGAGAAATGCCCTGCCCAGCCTTACCCCACTTGCTCCTTACAAAACACCGCATGCTAGTTGGGTGGGTTATGGGTTTGTTGATGCAGTGCATTTTGTCAGCTGTGCAGGAAGGCCAAACGCAGCAGAGAAAATATGAAACAGAGCTGCCTGGTCTAGAAGCAAGGGTTGTCATGTCAGACAGCTTGCGTAGCTGCACCAGAAAATCCCTCAGATATGCCACTCTCTGCCATCTCTGGGAAAAACTAAAGCAAGTTGAGTGTTTTCCTCCCAGCAACTCCACTGAGGCTCCTTGAAGCCTAATGTCTTCACAGCCCCTCTAAAACTAACGTTTTAAGGAGATAACACACAGGTAAAAGGCAAAAGATGAATACAAAGTGCTCCCATGGTCAGAGGGGCCAATACAAAAAGCAGCAGGTTGCAAAATTCCTCATTCAAAGCCATGGGCTTGTCAGCTGCCATTAGCAGGAGAGCTCAGAGAGCCACAATTCAGGTGGTCAGCGGCATGAAAACTAACAGAGAATATTAAAAGTCTGTCAAGAACCAGGGGAACAGCAGCATTTTGTCCCTCACTAGCTGGAAATAAGGTACTTTCCAGTAACAAAATGGGGCACATCGGGAGAGTTGTTAGTCAATGTTGCTATTCTCTCTTTGGTAAAGCAAACAGTACGGTCCCATCGCAGGTGATGGTGAAACCCTTCTTGCATCAACAAGAAATCAGGAAGTTGTTTGAGAGCAACTACAGAGGGTAAACAAAATGGTGAGGTCTGAATGACTAGCATTCAAAGTTTCCAAAAGATGGGGCCAAGAAAATGGTCAAGATACTCAGGCTGATTTTCAACAAGTCTACAGAAGTCAGCTATTGCAATAGTGCTTCTGACTAAACAGAATATTAAATATGGTAATCTGTAAGAATTGAGACCATTTAAACAATTAGCATCCACACTAACAGACCACAAATCTTGTCAAAAATAACACTACCTATCTGTTTATAAGCTGTTTATAAGCTGTTTATAGACTGGCATTTCAGAAGACTGCTATTCCTTGGTAAGCAGCTGGAGAGTGAACAAGATTTTTTTTTCCAGTGTACTTGAACATGAGCGTTATTTAAAGGGCCGTAAATACAACTGCACTCCCTAAGGGGGTGTGAACTCTGAAGACGACACGCAGATCGCATTGGTTGTGAAAGGAGGATGAAATCAGCATGACACGGGAATGTCTTTGTATGAAGGGACAATGAATCTTCCAAAGGATGAACAGAGAATTCACACAGGATCAGAACAGTTCTGTTCATTTTGGTTAAAAAGTGTTTAGAGACCAGCCCTTTGCTCTCCAATGGTGGCTAAGATTATTCATCAAATTTGGCAAATATTTTTAGTTAAGAAGTCAAAGTGAGAGCAGGAAGGAAAAGAAAAATTCACAGAAGTCAAAATGTCATGTGTTGATATTTTCAATGGAAATGTTTTCTTCTGAACTAACACTTTTGTTTCAAAACAGAACTATGGTTAAAAGCATTAGCTAGTAGGAAAATGAAATAAAACATTGTGTTTTGGATCAAATCAAACATTTCAGTTGATCCAAAACAGTTTTCCTCCCAACTTTTAGCTCCTAATGAACAAAAAATCCATTATTTGCAAAACTGTCAAATACACACTGATGAACTGCCACAAAAATACTATGCAATATATTGAGGAAAGAACATCAAAAACTGGAACAATTTCTAACCAGGTCTATGAGACAGGGTTCATGAAATCATTTAAAGGATAAGGAAATATTCTCTGTAAGGAAAGATTCCAGGTCCACTCAGGTCAACTAAAACTAAGGAATTACCTATTATCTATTAGACCCTATGTAGAGAGCTTTTTTTTTTTTTTTTTTTAAGTCTAGCTAACAAAAGTATCAATAAGATCCAACATCTGGAAGCTGAAGCTACACAGATTTGGACAATCATTATGGTTGTATTACTAAGAGTGGAAATAGCTTTCGGAATAATTTAACAATTCTTGTGCAGGACTGCCCATCACGGAGTTTCTAAAGTCAAAGTTTGTTTTTTTCCCCAGAACATATGCCTTATTAATAAAACAGAACAGCCAATAAAGGTGCATCCTCAACAAGACAACACCTCTACTTATTTTATAGAGTGCAGGCAAACCCACAGAAAGAACAAATAGCCATTTAAAGCAAGCTGCGGCGTTACAGTTTAAGGGAGGTCACCGAGAGGCTCGGCGACCACGTTTTCAATACAAGGAAGGAGACAGCTTGCTCTTCCCCTCGCTGTGCCACCCGCTCCGCCAGCGAGCGCAGTGCCACCACCAGGAGGTTGGGTCTCCTCAGTTGGATGTCCACATCACACAGCTGGTGGCTACACCTGGGTGTTGAAGAGTGACAACATTCACATCTGCGAGAAAGCTGCTCCGGGTCAGACTCTGGGACCCCCGGGCCATCACTTCACCCCTCACAGCACGTTGCTTTCTGCACACCGGAGCCAAAGTCAAGCCTATAAAGTACACTGTGTTTTCCAAAAGCCACAAGATTACGTATCAGATTTTCTTGGCTTGTGTAAGTGAAGCAAAGTTGAAGCAAAGCTGACCAAAAGCAACCAACAGTCGGCTCCATGCGTCTCAGAGATATCCCTAAGAGTTTAAGAGATGTTGGATGCAACAAAAGCCCTGACCCCGAATGTCCCAAATTTAAGGGAAGCTCTAAGCCAAACGTGTACTTTACAGCTAATCCCTGTCATCTAATAAGGTCAAACCAAAAGCTTGGCACCGAATGCCCCACTCCACCTCTAGGAGCACTTATTTTTTTCCCCCTGCAAGAAAAGTTAATGCAACACAGAGGGTGTGATTTTAATTACCCTCTCCTTTGAAAGAGAAGAAAAAATAACTGACTCTCAAGGATATGTTTATTTGGCCACATATTCCAATTGTTGCCAGTACACCAAGCTCTTCTAGTTTTGATTTAAAATCCAGGAAAATTAAACGCAATAATCATGTTCAAGTTTGAAACAGTAAGTGCACAAAAGCCAGGAAATTCCAAAATTAAGTTATCTACCACAACCATAACTCAGGCCTGGTAGTTAGCTTATTGTATCACTTGACTGTATACACAGTTAAAGATTTATGTCTTAAAATGGGGCCAGACCGTAGCACGGGTGGGAATCTGGGATATGGAATGTCCTGAATTTAGTGCATTTCAAGTCTCCCTTTTAACATTGTATTAATATGTTTGCATTTAACAGTATTACGCTTCAGAGTTTCCTCTGCAAAGTGAAATCAGCAGAACTCGGGCCAGAAATATCTGCAAAAGCTGCCAAAGAGGGGACAGCACTGGCAGGAGGGACTGTGGTAGGAGGCCTCTTCCCAAGTCGATTCAAGGTATTTGAGCTCCATCGTGTGGAACGGGGCTGCACCTACACTATGCACAAAACCTTGGTTTCCCAATAAATCTCTCGAGGAATGAGAGGTACATCTCCAAACATACTAGAAATCAAAGAAATCTTTTACAGAAAATACAATTCTGTTTCTCTGTGGCTCAAGTCTAAGCCTAGCAAAAGGCCTATGTTTGAGTCAATCCTTGTCCCCTCTCCTGAAGTTGTGTTGCAGCTCACCCTAGCAGCCTGTCACAGCCACGTTGCTTCTAAAAGAGTTAAGAGCAGCTCTCACTGCACCACATGTGACGAGATTCACTTCATGCTAGTGCCTGCTGCATTAGCAATGGAGATGCTGTTAAATAAATAGCTCAGCTATGAGCTGGACTGAGGTTTTTTCATTCTGGGGCCTCGTTCATTCTACCCATGTGGGATCATAGCATTGACTGCCCAAAGCTATTCATATGCAACAGGTGCAGGGTTTTTTTTGTTGTTGTTTTTAAATGACTGTGTGTCATTTGGCAGCTCAGGATAAGGAAGCTTCACATGTAAAGCGTGGCCAATATCTTTTTTGCACAGTCTTTCAGACTCATGGACATCTTTGCACAGACCTACCCCAGAGGGGTCCTTATCTTGGTGGCTCCCGGGGACGCACTCAGAGAGCGGTGTTCAATGTGAGTGTCTTTCATAGGCAAAGAAAGGCTTCTGAATTTCTGGGGACAAAGACACGGATTATCACTGCTGTGCATAAGCAGCTTTGTGAGAGGAAGCATGCATTTTCATGAAAAAAGTATGCATTTATATTTATAGACTATGTATACTATATAGTAGATATAAATTTCATTTTTATTTGTTCAAGTGATAAGAAGAATGTCTGGAGGCCTAAATGCCTTATAAGAAAACAGAGCAGCTGTAATGGTGTGAGTACCTCGATGGGCAGGAGGAGCTTGAGAGCAGCTTTCTGACAACAGGTGGCTCTTCAGCCTCGCCAAAAGGGCAGTAGCAGTTTTGTTGAAAAATACAAGCAGACTGAAAGCAAAAATCAGGCTACGCTGTGGTAACAGAAGAGGCAAGAAACAGACAATTCCTCTATGATTTCATTCCCAAGTCAAACCTGACAGGCTTTCCTAAAAGAGACATTGCTGAAGTTGTGCAAAATTACTAGATAAACGAGGGCCCATCTAGACCATACACTGTGATAGCTCCTCCTAATGAAGCTGCAGTATCGAAAAAATAGAACAACAACAACAACAAAATCTATGAATCTATTCACCTGTATTACAGCAGATTACAAAGCTTCCTTGGTTTTGCAAAAAGATCCAATTTTCTTCACATGCTGCTTACAGGAGGGGCGCAGACATTGAGCCAAAGGCAAAGCTGCCAAGGCCGCTGCTCGGGGCCCATGACACGTGGAGGGCGGCCACGTGCGCTCCTCACACTCCCCATGTCTGTCACTGCCACCAGCTGCACTTTGGATGCGTTTTACTGAAAAAGCTTTCGGAGGAGCCCCATCTCCAGAGGGATGGGATGAGATGGGGGACTACGTGCAGACAGGGAGCGTGTTTGAGCCTATGGCTCCTCTTGTGCAGCAAAAACATGGAGGCTACATGTGAAAAATCAAATAATATGGACGCTGCAAGTCATTTTGAAAGCCTGAAGACCTCAAAGCCAGGATTGTGTGAACATCACATTTCCTAGGAAGAGAATTTCTAATGGCCCTGCTATACCTTGCTGACTTTAAGAGAGACAGCATGAGCCAGGAGGCTTTCTGATTTTAGCAGGTCAGATCCTTTTTCTCCTAAGGCCAGATTTTCAGTTCGTGTAAAGCAGCACAGGTCCACTAAGAAGTTGGGCCAACACTAAGGAGTTGGGCTGATTTCACTAGCTAAGGGCCAGCCTTTCAAAGTGACCAGAGAACCCACGGGAGAAAGGACCAGCACCCACTTGCAGGCCATCAGCCTTATCATGAGTTCCTGAAACTTTAGTATAAATTTTAATGTGCTTGTTCTCATCAGTGATGCGCACTTGATGTGAAGGCAGTTATAAAATAGTTATTCAACTGGGTTCTCCGCATCAGCTTCCCAACCATTTCCCCATTGCAAACTGCACTTCTCCCCTGACATGAGTGATGAGAACTCACGTATGAAGGAAGGCAATAAAAGCAAACAAATAAATATATAAAACCAATCAACGGGGGCAACAACTCAAGCCCATCAGGACCACAGCAGTGCAGACAAGAAACAGAGCAGGACTGCAGGAACAGCAGGCGGGGGTTCACGCTGTTGCTCCCCCTGCTTTGCTGCTGGCTCCTCTCTGCAGCGCTTACCCCGCGCGGTGGCCGTCTCGCCGTCGGCGTGAGCCAGGCGCTGCATGGCGGTCGCTGCGGCGCACACCGGCATGCTGATCTTCTGCCCCAACACAGAGGTGGACAGGTCTATCACAGACACGTCCCTGAGTATCCGGGGGTACAGCTTCCATCTGGCACAGAGACAAATGGATAGGCTTTAAAAAGCAGGCAGGGAGTCCATTATTTACAGTTTCTAATGGCTTTTCTAAAGACTTCTCTTGTCAGGAGAAAGATTGGAAAGCTGGAGGGAAGGAAGAGGCCAGAGCTATTTGCGAGGGGGTGTCAAAGCTGGAATAAATATTTCTTGAATCACCTGGAGCTGCTGTCACCTGCTGAAATGCACAAAGGCAGGAGGGAGCGGGTAGAGGGAGGGAGGTCAGCAGAGGGTGAAAGAGGCAAAAATGACTTACAGCGCTCCTGGCTACTGCCATTAGAAAGCAAAGAGAACAGCTGAGAAGAGTAACATGTAAAATAAGTCTCAGGTTCCATGAGAGCCTTGGGCAAAACTGGACGATGAGGGTGTCAGAGGGCACCAGAAGCCACTAATCTCTATCTCGTCTCCTGTGGACCTGGGAGACACAGAAAACAAGGATTTTTGGATAAAACCAGCCTGGTCAGTGCTCTTGCCTGTCCTTGTCCCTATCTAAGGGCCTCTCGCTCCCTTGCACTTTGCTGCATTTTCTGCTCCCCTTACACCTTCCTGCCCACACTTGTGGGCAAACAAACAAGGGGCACCGACCGTCTGCATCATGGGTCTCTGCATGGGAGCTGCGATGCCTGGAAAGGGGGCAGAGAGGCTCCCTGTCCTGAGCAAAGCCAAGGCAGGGAAATGCTCTGCTCTTGGTGTCTCTTGGCACCTCAGTAGAGCTGCTTGGCCTGGAAAAGCCTGTTCCCTGCAGCCGTGGTTCAACATGTGTCTTGGTCAAGCAGGACAGCAAGCCCAGAGACTGCCCGTTACACCACAAGGACTGGAGACTTCCAGGAAAAAAACTAAACACAGCAACTGTAACTTGGCAAAGTTGCAATCAAATTACAGTCTTGTCTGTGAACGATTTGGCCCAGCAGCTGTTCACCCATCGTAGACCTTGCTTTGGCCTTTAATATGTCCACTAGAAAGTGCATCGACCCAGAGCAGGGCTTCATTCTCCATTTAGGAGCTTCACCCCAGAGTGAAGATTAAAGTTGACTTAAAGCAGAGAAAAAACAAACCAAAACAACAACCAAATTAAGTCACACACACCCTCACATGAAACTGCAGTTTTTCGAAGTCAGACAAGACATCATATGCTTGGACACAGAAATTTAAGTGCAAAAGCCAACCAAGCAAGACTACGATTCCTCTCACTGAGTCAAGCAGGCAACCCTGCAGTAGCCCAACATATACAAGTACGTTACGTTCATGAGGGAGATGCCTCTCTCCAACCAGGTGGAGTTGTAGCACAGCCCCTATTGCTAGCAGCCACCCCAGGGTACTTGTTAGCAGGGGAAGGACCAAGAGGCATCCTTGTCTTGCTCATGCATCTTTCCCTTTCAAAGGGCTCTGCATTTTCAGGTGATAGCTATTGAATTTCAATGAAATAAAGCTAACCAGCGCTGCTGAAGCTGGTTACCTGCTCTGTGCTAGAGGGCTTGTGTTCTCCAGTATTACTATGAGCATTAAATGAACATCTGGGACTACACTCTGACATTCACTAGTAGTCAGTTTGAGCCCTTGTACTAACTAACTAAACTGAAAGGAGAAGGAAAAAAAAAAAAAAAGGAAAAGAGCTACGCACAGAAGCTTCAATATCTCTACCCTGCAAAAAGATCAAGAGAGATTTCCACAAGAAATGCAGGACAGTCAAGGTGAGACCCAAATTTCTTAAACCCCAGAGTACCAGGCTGTGCCAGCTCTCCCAAACACACTCCTCAGGGAGGAGAAAGATGGTTATGATGCTTGGAAGAAGAGATGATATTGTGGGAGTCAGCTGTATTGTTTGGAGCCAAGACACACATAGCAAGTATGTATCCTTAGGCTTGTTTTCATGCTATTGGATCAGATTATTATTTTCAGGGGAGGACAGGCTGAGGGTGGGACAAAACAAAACATGGACTTTCTTTTCCTTCCTAATACTCATTCCAAAGCCTTTCTCCTAATTCTGAGCCATCTTTTCCCAGAAAAAAAAATAATAATCCTTTAATGTCTTTGCTCAGGTTCAGTATCAAGCTTAAGGTATAAACCAGGTAAACCTTTTCAGCACTGCATAGATCTAAGGATCAGTCCTGAAGTGCCAAAAGCACAACCTTTCCCCTAGCTGGGCTCCTAACAGTGCATACAAGAAATGTGATGCTATTATGAGTGGCCATAAACACCCTCTTCACTGTCACATCCCACCAAGAGACTCCAGCCACAACCTCCCTGGGCCATCAGATTTGCTAAATGCAGACTTGAAAATTGAATCCTCCCCTCTGACCCCCTTTGCAGCTCCTCTGCGCCTTGCTTCCTGGGCCACACATCCTTGAGCATCATGAAATCAACAGCCATAAGGGAAAATTTACTGGATTCCACAAAAAACATTAAAGGGATCACCAGCTTAGTCTTCCTCAAAGAAGAAAAGAGAGGGAAAGCAAACAAACAGAAATCTGCTCCTGCCAATGTGGCTTTTCTAGGGGGGGATTTTTCTGGCTGTTGCTAAGTCAGATGCTTGATACTTCCGTAGGGATGTTTCCATACGAAAATGCCCTCAATAGCAAGCAAAAACACAGGTAGTTTTGAGGGACCAGGGCTTGCATTCCTTGCACAGCCTCCCAGCACCTGCTTCCTCCCAGTCACTGAGTATAAAGATTTCCAGGCATTTTGTAATAATCTTGTGTACTTTTTTTTTTATTCTTCTTCTCCTTGTCATCCACATTTTTCTCCAGATAAAGTCCACGCTCATGCACAATAATCAGTTGTTACCTCTTGTCTCAGCTGGTACCTGGGGAGCTGCTACACAGGGGAAGGCCATAAGCATTCTCCACCCAGCAGGTGACTTAACCAGGAGTTATTTATAAAGAAGGATGGGAGGAGGACAGAGAAATTCTCTCTTCCCTCTGTGCTCAAAACTTTCCAAATGCACATGAGGTGGTTAAGATAAAGAGGAAAGCATTCAGTATTTTCCCCACGCATTTTCAGCTGTGAAAAGCTGCTGAAACTCCCAAGATGTAACATTTGCAGCAGCTCTTCTTGCCTCCAGCTCAGTAATAAATAACGCCTTGGCACTGCATTGCTGTCAGCGTGGTATGAGGAGAACTTGCTATTTGGGCAAAGTCCCTATCCCAATTCCAACTTTTTTTTGCTACCTTTGCCTCCCTGATATGCTAGTGCTGTGCACTATCAAGCAACAACTGCTTTTACTTAGGAAAAAACATTTTATCTTGCAGGGTATCTTACCATCTCAGCAGCGAAGAGTGCTCTGCTTTTCAGAGCACACCAAGCATCTCAGGTGAAGGACACTGCAGAATGTAAGCAGCTTACTGGGAGCATTCCCCTCTTTCTTACCTCTACAACTGCACATGCCTGCTCGACCCTGGTTGCATTCCCTTTTGCACTTTTAACCAGTATTTGCATTACTTAAAGGTCCAGCTATTTTAATGCCTTTTATATCTACCTACAAGACAATGATGTTTGCAGCAAATACGCATCAGTGCAATTACTGATACAGCAGCTGTTCCTGCTCCATATATAGGGCAACATAACATATCATTTCCAAAGGCCCCTGGGAAGTCAGCAGCAGACTGTGTCACAACAGATTAGAAATGTCTTCTTACACACCTGCGTCCATCTTCATTAAAATGCTGAAAGAGGAGATTTCAGATCGCTTCTTGAGTGCCATCAAGCTTAAGGCACCCAACCTTGTCATAAAATCTATTCTCTATTCAGCCCGATTGCTTCCTTGGCAACTTGAGAGTGAATTCAATCATCAGACAAGCACAGTGTTGGAAGGACACATGGTATTTTGTGACACAGAATAAATGCAAGGTGAATAAAGTCAGAATCCATAGGGAATAATGTGTGCTGTGACATCTGAAAACCTTCTCTGGCCTAAATGCTTCACTTAGACAACAGCTGTCTCCACACTATTTCAAAACCGTGATGAAAGAGTTATCTGGCCTTAGCAGTAAAAGACTGATTTTGAAATACAAGCTCTGGTTCCTCACTGCAACATCAATCCCAGAATAACAGGAAAACACAAGAATTACTGCTTCATGTTAACCTCATCCTTACCAACGGTCTTTTGGAACTTGAAAATCTAGTATCTGATTAAAGGACTTAACTCCCACAAATTATGCTTTCAAAAGGTCAGGATATTAGTTTTATAATCTAAGGCATTTGAATTTTACTTTTCTAGAAACTGCATCTTCCAGAAGATATTGGATTACCAATCAACATACTCATTTACTTGCTGCATCATTCCCTAATAGCAATAGCAGTCCATTTTTCTTTAAATGCAGGTATTAGCTTGAGAAAAAAGGAAAAGAAAAAAAAAAACAAAAAAACCCACACATCTCACATACATTCCAACAACCTGACATGGTTATTTTCCTTGACAGTACCCTTCTTAACAGGATTACTCACCTAAATAAATTTTGTACAAATGCATGGGGTGAGAATTAATGCTTTTGATTTTTTTTTCCATTTAAAAAGATTTTTAAAATACATATACTGAATATTTAAATAGATTGTAAACTTATACAATCAAGCTGAACACCGTGTGCTAAAATTGCAAGGAACTGCGCCTTTGCCAGCCAAAAAAAAAGAGAGCTGTGAGGTGATCAGAAATGAAGCTGAACATACTTCTTTGAATAAAGACAACTTAGTGATCTTTGGGAGCAGGAGGCATGAGGCATGTCTTGTTTTGCATTTCCCCAGGAGCTGCACCAAGGAACAGGGAGATAACCTGTAACATGTTCAACACAGACTTTGCAAGACCAAGGCCTGAACCCAGATTCAGTGGCAATCCTGCTCTAGTGATTAGACCATGCTTCTCCCATCAGCACTAAAAAAGAATTATTGGAGTGTTTAAATGACACCCACTTGGTCCAAGCAAGCAAGTTTTATGCTGTGAAATCCTTATACAGCTTTGCTACCCCACTCCTTCTAGATACTATGCTACCAGGGAGCCACTGCAAACATGGTCAAAGAAATTGCTAATCACAGCATCCCACATGCTGAGGATGGCAAGCAAATTTACCTACCTTTTTAACATACTTGTGAGCAGATTAGACCTGGCTTCTGCTTAAATCAGGATTAGTTATCGTGGTTAAATCAGGATTGTAGTGTTTACAAAAATTCACTGCTACTTCTGTGGGTTGCCTCCAAGCACTTCCTTTCCATCTCCTTTCCTTAACATCTTTTTTTTGTTATCAAATAATCTTTATAAATCATCTGGAAGCATTCCAGTGATTATTGGAAGGCAAGCATTATTACATCCTCTCCTACTACTACTCACCCCTTGGTGTACGGGCTGGCCTTTGGTTTGGTGTCTGAACCAAATGCAAATGGCATTTCAGTGAGTGCTTACGTCTAGCCAGAGGTCTGGAAGTACTGGCTGCAGTATAGGTTAGTTTTCTTTATACATACAAAAAATGGCAGGAAAAATATGTTCAAGTCCCTAATATTAAGCTCCTCTTAAGTTCTGGGTTCTGACCTTTGAGATACAGCTAAAGGACTTGTCACAGTTCTCTAGAGTCTCTAAGAAGTTGCATGTGATTTCCAGAGAAGGTGGAAAGGCCCCTGGAGAAGGCACAGGGCCTGGTAGTCCACACCTGCCACAAGCCCCATGCACAGGTCCTAACTCCCCAAGCTGTCTAGAAGATCACCATGAAATCAGTGTCTGTCCTTCTAACTCCCCAAGCTGTCTAGAAGATCACTATGAAATCAGTGTCTCTAACCAGATAAGTGCTATCCAACACCTCATCAAAACGAGCTGGAGTCTCCTTCATGGCAGGTGCTACAGGAGAGCAAGGCGGCACTGCAAGGAGGCGCAAATCCAGGTCAACAAACCCATCGCCACACATGGCAACATCAATACACCAGGAGGTTAACAAAGATTTAGAACCATCTCCCTCAATGACTCTTCAGCAGCAGAGTAACACAGAAGATGAAGGACGGTAAAGTTAATGGAGAAAAATGTACTCAATGATTTCAGCCTAGCCTATAATCAAACATTGCACCTATGCATATTTGACACTTTTCTCAGCAGCAACCCAAACTATTTGTCATTTGGCCTGGATGTTTGACATCTGAGAGGAGAAATAAAGTGGGGAAAGTGACAAACTAAAAATAAATTGGAAATTTTTGTTTTGGTTTGCTAGACACCCAGAACACACATGGGATTAAAGATAGGGCCTTTAAATCTTAACAAAAACAAGTGCAGGACAGTTAGATGTCTGCACTAACAAAAGCCCAAGAATGAAAGGGGAAAATGGAAGATAACAGCTATTTGTTTAGACTGTTTGACTAGGCTTAACAGGGATGATGCAATTAGCCTGCCTTTCTTTTCTGCAGTGCTTGGGCTAATGCTCTGTTGGCAGAAGAAAAATGGAGATACAAGGGAGAGGGAACCAACACAACACATGGGAAATGACTCCAAAGATGCTTTGACGCTCAGCTACAATATTCCACAGCAAAAACTACTTGGAAATTGTTCCTCTTGTGGTTCTGAACCGAAAGACCTCAAGTTTTGCAAGCTGTACAAGGGACCAGATGTAAACTGGAACTGCTTTATAAGAGCTCCCATCATTTACAGGATTTCATGCTGGAAATGAACTGACTGGAATAGCACTGACCCCGCTATTGGCAGACGCCTGCCCATAGCTTGGCCACTCAGTTCCAAGCACCGTCTCGGATGGTTGGCTTGGATTTAGCAGCATTGCCAAAACACTCATCTCAGGAGGCTAACAGGAGGTGAGAGCTGGAACCAATTCAGTAGCTAAAAAATGAGAACAGAAGCAGCCCCATGTTTATGTTATAGCCTAAATGTAGAAACTACCATTTCATCATCCAACCTGATATTGGTTGTGACAGAACTAAAAGAACAGAGACTTTATGCTAACTGCAACAGAAAAGAAACAAAACAGGCAAAGCTAGAAATCACATTCCAGTGTATTTTGGGGAATGCATTTGATAGTAAATAATCATTGGAGAAGTCAAGGACAGAGCTGCTAGGTGGTCCTGAAAAGGAGGAGCAGTGAAAGTTTGTGTGTGAGAAGTTTTGCAGAAAGCACCCACATATACTAATAAAACAGAATCAATATACAACCACATACATATATCCGTATATGTATTATAGCTTAGTCATCCTCTTACCTTGAAAATGCAGCTATGTTATCTGCTAACGTTTCTTGATCATCTGCTCCCGATCGGTAATAATCATACACAGATTTTGGAAGAAATTTTTTAGCATACTCTTCATAATCAGCAAGACAAACTGGTTTTCCAGACATTCTCACAGATCTCACAAGGCAAATTTATTCCTGCTTCCCTCTCTTTTAAGCTCTGTATCTTCTTCTGTAAATCATTAATTTTGGACTTCATCAGGATCTAACCTACTTATAAACACACATGGAAAAAACACACACATTTCTTGTGTCACTCTGGACTTCGGCCCTGTTCTATTTCACAGTGACAAGCAAAGCTATAGGAGTAAGAACTTGGGGAAGGAAAGAAAATGCATCAGCAAGCTAAGTAGTACATCAGTGCAGCATGAAATCTGCAGCAACAGGAGTGTCCTGTCTCTTGTGTATGCCTTCATTATTGAAAATATGCAGGATGCTGAAAAATAGAAGAGACAAATACTGCTTACATCCGAAGAAAAAAATTTCCATTTAGATGACTTATAAAAGCAGGTCCAAGTCTGGACTGGCATTTAATGTTTCCAGTTGTTTCTACAACTCCAGACTCTGCCAAGGTGCCTAGACCTGGCCTCCAGCTGTCTGGATATCTAAAATGTCCTCAGGCAAACAAGCCTCTCTTCTCAAGCCTCCACAGTCTTGTTATTAAATCATATCCATTCACTAGCTAGAAACAAAATTAGCCCATCAAGCAGCTGACATTCATCCAGAATGCAAGATTTCTGCAATGCCAAAATTCAAATAACAAGTATTTATAAATTGTATATAAGGAGATGCTTTTTAATGTTGATAGGGAGAAGTCACAAATGTACATATCTGGGTATATTCAATTTTCCTGCTGTGCACATTTCAATTGCTAACAGTGCAGGGTTTTTCTGTTTGCTTGTTTTTTTAAGCAGAGTTTGGGAGGAGGGAGCAATCAATATTTTAACTAGAATCAAGCCCTCCAAAGCAAAGGTTGAGGAGCAGGAGATCTTTGCAGAGCACCAGAAACAAAGCAGCACCCGCTGCGGTCACTGCAGCCCAACAGACCTCGTTTCTTGACCTCCTTGTAAGCTAACAGGCTGCTGGTCTGCTGTTGATTCACTGCTAGTTACTTGTGGTGCATTTAGAGATGAACTAGTGCAATGTAATGTAAATATAGCCTCAATTCCCCCAGCAACACAGGGTTTTGAGCAACTTGATTTTTTCAGTCACCAAGACTGAGGAATTCACACAAGGCTGAGAAATTCACACAATGTCAAGTCAAATACATATATATCTCTGTCAAAACCACAGCCATCTTCCTTGCTGCTGGTTTATAAATAACAGTTAGAACATCATATTCTGCAGAGTGAGAACACTTTGAGATTCAAAGATTTTTGAAGCATCTTTTGAGGAATATTGAAATGGGAAGGATGGTGCTAACTGTCAGGTCAGCACTGGGAAACATCTAGGGGATATTATAGCTCTTAGAGACTTGCAGCTATTTCTCTAATTGCTTTCCCAGATGAGAGCATCTTAATTTAGCACAGTGAGGAATGAGGGGGTGATCATTCTTATAGCTGTTCAGAATTTCCATAGGAGGAATTACTCAAGATTATCAATGTAAATACACACAACTACAGCATAGAGGATTTAGAGCACTTATCACAGTGTCAAATTCAACCCATACCCCAAATGGCTTAACTGGCATTTCTCTATGCTCCCAGCATAAACTGGGATTTTTTTTTCCTCCCCATTTAAAATTTGCTTTGCTTAGGCTAAAAACAGGCATTTATCCTAGAGGCTAAACATTCCATGAAAGCTACAGGTTTTGGTATATGTAACTAAACTCAATGGTGATCTGAGCTTATCTGGGCTAATCTACACAAAAATTGCTGAATATCACTACACTTTTTCACCATTGATCGTCACTTTTACCATGTCTATATACACACCAAACAAGCAAATAGCTGTGCTGCATTTCCACAGCTATTCAAGTGAAAAAACAAAACACGATAGTGTGGCCTGTGGCACCTTGAAGAAGACCAGGGTGCAAGGTCACACATCCACCTAGAAATCACATCACTTGGCATTTTAAAACACTCGTTCAAAATAAATAACTGAATCTTAATGTTAATTAAAAGTCTAAAATCTTTAGTCTCATGTTAAAAGCCTCTCTCAAACCCAGGCACAGTGGATTACTCTGGGGGAGTGGGGCCAGAGACAGAGGGGGGCACAGAAACATTCCCAAACACACAAAACAGAAGTGTCAAACCTCAAGGAGTCAAAGTTGCACTATTTTGGCAACAGTCTAGGCCCAGGTGCATCTAATACCTTCAAAACCCTATTGCACAGCCCTGACTTACTACCGTGAAAGTCTCAGTCTGCATAAGCTTCCAGGTGTTTTTTCATTAATGTAAAAGGAAGCAATTCCTTCTGCTAAATATAAAGATTTGTTTTAAAGCAAGGATTAAGCAATCTTTGCAAAGAAATCATCACCTCTCGTATCAGTTAGAAAACGATGTTAATCTTTTGTTAGTGACATAGAAGAGGACATTTCTCTGCACACTTAAAAACAAAGACTAATACAAAATCTTCAGTACAAACTTTATAGGGAATTCCAGTACAAATACTCGTAGTATAAAACTGCATCACTTCCATATAAAAAGACAATCCTGTACAACATTTCAGTGAAAGCAGGCTGCATAACAAGTGTTGCCAGCACAGATCTAGAGTATAGAGAGTAACAGAAAATCTCTTCTCAAGGTATGAGTCTAAGGGCTATATGTATTTATGCCCTCTAAAAAGTTGCATACCAAATTTTTTGCACAACTTAAGCATCCATATTCAGATCTATCAGAGGCTGTTTTTTAAAAGTGATAGATATTTCATTTTACATTTAAATCCATTCAAAAACTTGGTCATTTTTGACACATAGCTCTGATATACAAGCTGCACAGTTAACAGCCCTGCACTTAGCCAAAACATTCTGAACAGGGCCAGCAGCAGCTTCTCCAGGGGTGTTCAGTCAAAACTGCAATTGGAAGTGCAAGTTCCACTTCTGAAGATGATTCTTAGCAGAGACAGGGACAGAGAGATCACTCAGACTGCACACAAGGTATATATTGACATTTTTTGAAACACACCAAGCTTGATATCATCGTATTCACTTAATTAGATCACCTTATTAATAACCTATACTCACAGGATTCTTTTAAGATGTGTTTTTGAGGGTAGAGGGGAAACCTGACTCTGGAAGACACACTGACTCTTGCTGGCATACGTAGTGGTCTGTTACAGAGGAATTCAGCTTTTAGAACATTTAACTGCTACTTTAGCCAGACAAAATATTCTGCAAAGTTGAGTTATCTCCAGTATTTTGCCACAATATTCTTCCCACCTATATCACACGAAAGTTGGAGATATTATAGGTTGCACAGCACTTGCTCTAATGCTTTAAGCGCAATTTAGTGAATTCTGCAGATACCCCCAATATACAAGATCAGTCAAATCCAAGTTAATATTAATACTCTCCGTTTTATTCATGAGAATACAGGAGTGTTGACATACATATTATACTGTGAAGTGTTAAGACCCTAGTATTGCTCATTCTGAGATTCGCAAGAGAGATCTACAAAGAGTAAACTGCTGCCATTTACTGCCTCCTTTGTAATCTGTCCATCAAATACAAAGCTCTATTACAATGGGAAGTGATTAATATTTTCATTTGAAAGCATCCAAACTTAAGTGACATTTAAGAAAGCGGCAAGGAAGAGCTGTGAGCAGAGACTCCAGAGAGTCATCACACACAGCATCTTCCGATTTTTCTCATGGCAACTTAAAGCACCCTGCATCTGGCATGACAAGAAAAGCCATTTAGTAATTATTTTTCATTCAAAGACACTGCCATGAAACTCAGCTCTTGCAAGAGCACCTACTTTGCCTAAACATGCAAAAAGCCCAAATGCCTGATCTCAAGCTCTGAAAACAAGCAACTGGACTTTAACATTTCATAATCCCCAACAGCACATATTAAGAATACATAAGATAATGTGAATGTATAAAGCACTGTGAGCTATAAGGGTGTTCTTTACCTTTTAAAATACTCTTTAAAGAGTTAGAAAGCTAGAAAGTGTTTCAGAGGACTGGCTTCATGGCTCTTACAAAAGTGAAAATAAATTGGATCAAGTGATTATTGACATGTTCCATCTTATACAGTTTTCCTGAGTAGAACAGGACCCCATGCAGTATAAAATATTCTCTTTACTACACAAAGTAACCGCTAATCACTATCTCTGCTGAATGCAGTCTTCCATATTTTTAAGAACCTGGTAGTTTTAGATCCATGACTGAGGGGATATGTCAACTTTTATCCTACCTGAGTCCAAGTAGCTGAAGATATCCATCTGGCTCCCGAATCTCTCATGCAGCTTTGTTAAAGTCTTGCTTTCCTTTCAGCATTTTATGAAATAATGAAAAAAGCAAATACATCATGGAAGCAGTAAAACTATATCACATGGAATAGACGTTTTCTTGAATTTTTCCTTTAGTTTCCCATTCTTTAAAAAAGTGCATACCTCAACTGCTTCAAAGTTCCACTGTTCATAAGCTTCCAGAATTGCTCATGTACAGGAGACCGAACCCAGCCCGTGTTAACAAGACAAGCTACTTCTTTTCTTTATAGTGCAATGAGCTTTATCAATTGAATCCTTTCACAGTTGTAAAAGCATATTTACGAGTCTCCATTACTCTAGAATGGAAAGCTTCAGGACTGAATACACTACTTAAAGAATATTCATATTCAACATATGTAATCTGATTTTTTTCTTTATGCAGCTGTAACAGACAAATGCAAAATTTGCACCATATAGTTCCAAGACACAAATTGTAACAGAATACAGACAGGAAAATGCAAGTTTCCCCAGCAAATAAGCACATTATGAACATTAAAACAATTTCCAAGACAAATTGACCCAATTAGTCAGGGAGGACTTTTTTTTTTTTTTGCACTTGTCTCTTCTAATAAAAAATATGATTTCATCTCTGATCGCTCTTTATTCTTGGAAAAAAACATGAAGCTCATGCTTACCAGCAATGTTATGCAATACAAAAAACATCATTAAGACATCTTATTCATACAAATACACATTGACAAAGCAGGAACATATAGGATTTGACTGTAGATACTCTTCACTTAAAGGTTTGCTGTTTGTAACCACATCCCTTTCAATATTGACCAAATCACCCAGAGGAAAACACTGATTTGTTTTAATGACTTGAAGGAAATACTGCTATCCTTAATAATGCCACCTACAAATCACACTTACTGCCACCTATCTGACAAGCTATTTTCACTTTATGCAGGTTGACAGATACATGTTTAAGTAGATAAAAGTAGCAAAATTAAAAGCTTCTCTCCTCTCACTATCTTTATCCCTCCCATTTCCTAGTGAGATGATTCTAATGGGAGAAAGGAGAAAGGCACAAAGGTTAAACCTTAAGTGCCTTTTCAGTTAATATTATTAAAGCAGTTCGAGTTCTGCCAAAACCACTCTGAGCTAGAAATAACAAAACTGTGCTCCATAGGACTAGCTTGTATTGGCAAGAAATACACAGCTTACTGGCTGCAAAATTAACACTTCTTGCTACAGTCTCTTAAAAGGAGAAAAAATATATTTTAAATAGGCATTGGCAAAATTTCTCCCACTCCCCCCCCCCAAAAAAAAATTCATTCTTTTAAACCTCTGAGGTTCAAACATATTTCAAGCATCTAGCTGCAATCCTTTCTTGGCCTGAGGTTTTCGATGATTCAAATTTAGCAAGCTGAATTTATCAGGTTTTTGAACGCTTTCTTAATTACCAAAAACTGAAAAGATTTGGAGCCACATCAATCAGAATACAAAGCTCACTCTTGCAATATACTTTCAAAACAAACATTGGAAGAAAACAGAAAGATAAAGGTGCTTCAGTTGAACATGATAAAAATAAACCATCATGGACATTTTTTTTTTTTTTTTAAATAGAAAACTAGTAAGGTGCCTTCTTTCATTACTGTATCATATGTTTGATGCTTCTGTGACATTTGGAAAGTAAATACATATTCAGGCAGAAAGGTTACAACCAGGTTAGAAATCCTGGTCTTGTTTAGGCCAATATCTACTAAAGGACATAAGCACAGACGAGCACTTCATAACAACTGGACTCAGACTCTTAAGACATCTTCAAAACAGATAAAATACACTCATTTTGATTGTCATGGCAAAAGTTATATACACAGCATGTGTGCTTATAAAATGGGAGTCAATGGACAAGTATTATCAAAAAAAAAAAAAAGCCTACTGACAGAGCAGAGGTTCTGCGTAAACAAAAGTGACAAGTCAAACGTAAGCCTCAGCTTCCAACCCAAGTTCTGATACTTCTTTGGTCCAAGGGTACAAAATATGCCACCATAACAACTATAGGCCACTATCAGCCACCTGACTTCTACGCTGTCTTACTGAGCTTTCGGTCTCTGAATCAGCTAAACGTTGTTCACTTAAGTCTTCTGTTTCTTCTTCCTCTGATTCTTTAGCAAGTATCAAGTCTTCTTCCAAGTCATCAGCACTTGAATTTGCTGCATCTTCTGCATCTGAAAGATCCTTTACCTCTGCAGTTTCTTCTACATCATCTGCTGAAAGCTCTGCAGACTCCTCTGGTTCTTCTAATGCAGCATTTTCCACATTCTCCTTTTCAATCACTTCGTCTAAATAAAGACAGAATTGCAAATACGAAGATCACACGGAATCTTAAAATAGCATGTCCTTTAAAGTTACATCACTAGGTAGGTATTCTGCAACAGTCATGATCATTGTTGGCAACTTCTATAAAGACAGATCCAGTATACTTAACTCTTTCAAAGAGATCATCATCAAATGCATCGGAAAAAGCAGTAAGATCCTGGTAAGTTTTGACACTAACATCTGCTATCAAGTATCAAGTCAATCAGCTGCACACATACGCAATGGGTTTTGATTTGTTTTTCTCTCCTTACAGTGATGTTGGACTGCCAAGATGTTGAAGATGACCATACTGCATGCTTAGGAATTTTAGGTTTGGCCAGTGCCTTACTGGCAAGTGTCACAGATGCACCTTCATACCCAACATACACACCAATACTGAACTTCAAGAATCAGTATTTAATTTAAAAGGCAAGTTTTGCTTCCACTTGATAGTGGAACCACAACCACATCACAAGGTGTTCTGGAAACTAATGCACACCTTGTATTGATAAA
>NW_010584452.1:20457-33134 GCF_000705375.1 Tinamus guttatus | reverse complement strand
TGGGGACTCAAAGCCTCAGCACTGCAACCAGGTGTGATCCACAGCTAGTGAGACAACACAGCTGAAGTCTGCTCACCCAGCACTCTCAAATATGGATTTTTTTTGAACTTCTTTTCTTATACTGGTTTACTATATCCTATAGACTCTAAATTCATTTTCTTCCTTCCACCTCCTTCATCCCTCAACCACACATATGCAGAACGCAGCACCTCCCAATGCAGTATGAAGTTTGTTTGAGGGTGGGGAAACATCCAGCCAAAGCAGATTCCTTGCAGATTTAAATAAAAGATCTGGCAATAGAGCAGCTGCACAAAAACTTAAAAAACCCAGCGCCTCTCTTCAAAAGACTTTCTGATTTGGAATCCATTTTATTTCAGCTTCCACAGCTGAATAAGCTAAGTAGTGAATTTTTATCTGACAAAAGGTTACTTTACTGACCTCCAGGTGGAAAGTTAGATACTTAAAATATTTTGGTGCTTATCAATTTTTTTTTCCACAGTTTGACTGAAATATATTGATTATTGGTTCACAACTAAATTCTTGACAATTTATTGCCCTCCTTCCCAAATATGCCCATTTAAAATCCATAGTATCTCACTCCCTTAAACTTCTTACCAGATGTTTCATCTCTGTTTTTTGTCTTGGATGGGCAAAGGCAGTCTGAAATCAAAACCAATACCTGAGTAAAGAGAATAAAATATGACATTAACAATACACATTTTATCCCAGCAGCACATCAGAAAAACATAATAGTGATTCAATACCATTACAAGGAAGAACTAAAGGATAAAATTTGCAGTAAAATATAGAGCATTCTCTAGAATAGGGAAAAAAAAAAAAAGGAAAGAAAGAAAGAAAGAAACCACAACACAAAACACAACGAACTATCATCTTTTCCCTGCAGTGTCAGAAAAAAAAAAAAAGATATTTCTAAAAGAAATTCAGATTTCCACTGTCAGGGACGCCGTACCAACATATAATCTAACAAATCTTTCCAGTCACTTTCTAAAAATTCAGATCCTTATTGACCAAAACAATAGTTTTGTTAGTTTACTAAGAGTCACCCCCCAGTGTTCATATTTACTAGGGAAAGCTTTCCCTAAGATTGGCTCACAGTGAGGACAGCTGTGACTGCCCTAGGCCAGCCATGCAAATGGCAGAGAGATGTTCTAACAACCACAGAGCTCTAATATTCAGGATATGAGTCCAGATGTTTTAAACTGTCTTGGGAGTTGCAGATCAGGCACATACACCTCTACAGGTAGCCCTGTAAGAACTTGACATAGGTATTAGAGAGGTTAAAGCTACATCATTTAAGGATTAGGAGAGGATACCATCTCAGGTCTACAGGTAAAACATGGTACTTTTTCCTCAATGAGGGAATACGTACAGCTGTATACACGGTACACCGCAGTGCCAAATACCTAAGATAAGAATTTTAGTTGCAGGTGTACATAAAAAGCAGCTTAAAAAAGGTCACTTGGAGTGTTTTTTTTTTCTGCCCCCTTCCCTAACCTAAATTACACTAAAGCAAAAGTTCTAAGAAAGTCTAAGGAAGTAAAATACTAAGCTCTTACCAAACCCAGGGTCAGGCCAATCAATAAGGTTGTTAAGACAAACACTGCATAGGAAACCCAAACATGAAGTCCAAGAGTGCCAGTGAGGTAGCTATGAATTTGCTGCAAATGAGAACACTTATTATAGAATCACTTATAACACCATAATTTGGCATCTAATTGAGACTTCTCATTCAAAAATATTTATACTAAAGTCTCTAAAATCCTAGTCATCCTTCAGAGCCCAATTCTATTTTCAATTCTTGTTTTAATTTTAAATTTTTAAACCTTAAAATTAAGTTTGATATTTGAACAAATTTTACAAGTTCAAATTTTAAGAACTTGAAATTTGAAAATAAAAAACAGACATTAGAATTTTTAAATTTAGAATTGAATTTTTGAAATTTTGAAGACTTGAAAAATCTACTTTTGACACTGACATTTGATATTATTTGATCTTTTGAAATATTGAGATTTGGTGTTTGGAATCTTGAAGTTTTGACTTATGACATTTGAGATTTCATATTTGAAAACTGAACACTTGTTGAAATGTGAATATTTGTATTTTTGAAAATTAAAAATTTTGAAGTTAAAATTTGGAAATTTGCTATTTTTTTTTCAGAATTATGTTGACATTTTGAAGTTTCTCTTGAAAATTAGAAATAGAAGCACTACCCCACAGTTACTTACCCGGATCCACCCAGAGAGATGGAAGAGTCCTGCCATGCCATGCATCCTAGAAAATCAAGATCAGAAGCACAGATTTTAAGCCCAATAACATTTAAAATACTTCAAACAAACGGATACTTACAGTTGTCACTAGAAATTGCAAGTAAATGAACATAATATTGGGAAAATGTAGTCAGCTCAACATACAGCTGACTAGGATAGCATAGTGACTTGAGAGATTACATTTGGGCATAATCCGTTTCCTAGCAGCATACAGCCTCGTAGTCATGTTCCCTACTATTAAATACCCTGCAAGCCTCCTGCATTTTCAGATGAAAAATAAGGATATCCTCTAAATCTCTACTTTTAATACATGCTATACAGAACACCTTGAGCCAGAACGAAATGCAGAGAATATCTAACTTTGATTCACCTTTTAAATCATGCAGACATTTTATGTTATTTCAAAACAAACTCAACCCCATGGAAATGCAAGCACTAAGACTGACTAATGTCCCTAATAAGGGCACAAGATGATGGGCTTTAAAAAAAAAAAAAAAAAAAAAAAGCTGATTACGAGGAAATTTTTCAAGTCTGTCTGCCTGTCCCACGTGACCAGAAATCACACAGTAAAGACCTACATAAATACGCCCTTCATTCCAAAACTTAGCAGATAATTGACACTTGCACAATGGTCATGGCTATACTTTTTTTTTTTTTTTTTGGATCTTCAAAGGCGATACAAACAGGCCTCAGCAGGCATGAACAAAATTGAGTGCAGATAATAAACTACTTTGAAAGGTGGGAGGTGCAAAACAGACTGCCCATAGAGATTGCTTCTGCAAATTCTACATGATTAGGGAATAAAGGTCTTGTGTCTTTATGCTGTCAATATAGAATCTTTAATGAATTATAATGCCTATATTCACTCTTAATAAAAAGAAAGTTTTACATTATAGAAGAGGGAGACTTCCATCCTGCTACAGGCTCCACAGCTTCCCATTTTCTCTCTGAAACATAACCTTGAAGATCCTCCAGTGTCCGTGAGCCTCGATATCTGCGAAATACTCCATCTTTTGCACTAAAAGCATAAATACATAACAAATCCCATAACTCTCTACTTGGTAAAAAATATTGTAACATATAAATTACATACTTGCTAGGTTTTCAATTTTCTGGGCAATATGATTTCCAATGCTTCAAAACTGTATCCATGATGGACAGTCTCAATTTTTAAACAGTATTTATAGGAAAGAAATTTACTCAATTCATTCAGGCTAAAGAAAAGACACAGATAAGAGCTTCACCAGTATCATCAGAGTTCTAAGCAATAGTCTGAATTCATATTAGAAGCCAGAGGGTTTCTTCATTTTCACCTACATTTTATAGTCGCAGTTTAAAGGTGAAAAGTACAAGTGCATAAGCACAAGTGCATATTAATACTCTATATCAATAAATTAAGAATCCCAACAGTACTGAAATTCTACATTATTACCTATGCAGTGAAAGGTATTTGCACTATTTTTCATATTATCTATATAGTCAGTTATACAAATGACGAAATAAGAAGCTTTTATAAGGTCAAATGTTTCTGATCTCATATACTCTGGTTTCTAAAAGCTCTTACTGAAACTTAGCAGTTGTTCCAAGTATTATTAAATATTTTTTTCCTCAATGAAGAAAGCATCATGTATCTGGATATAGATATAGGAAAACCTTTCAAATAATTTAAAAATATAGTTACATACTTTATGTTCATAACCATACTGAACTCCTGAGAAACGCTTCAAGATCATAAAAACTGAAATAAGCTACTTCTCCATTACATTTACCATGCTACCCTTCAGTAAACAAGAGAGGAAATAAATATGTACAGAATGGGCAACTGCTTTCACGATTATGAACTTACTGGTAAATTGTAGGCAGTGTTGTGACAAAGAAACGACCACTCAGGCCTAGAAAGAGGGGGGGGAAAAGTAAATTTAAACAAATAAAAATGAAATTTCTCAGCATTCTAAATTATCAGTAAATACCTGCTAAATACTATATTCATAGACTAAACAGTCTGCATAGTTCTTAGCTTTACTTCATATGAACATGGTTACAATTTGCCTGCAAACAGTAACAGATTCTAACTACTGCTGCCATGTTAAGGGAAAATGCTTGTCTTGAAGAAATGCTTACTATGGAATGATTTTTCTGCACAGATCTCACCCATGATGCATATTTGCACACACTTGAAATTTGACTACATCTACAGTGTGCCCCTCCAATCAAAAGGAATACCACATAAATGCACTCATTCTACCTATTTTCACATTTTGCATGAGACTGAAATCTATTCAGGTAACATCTCAAAGAATTAATTGTTATGAACCTTTATCAGTGACTAATCTCATATAGGTGATCACTGTTTAATTGAGAAAGCTGGGCTACTTCAGGTGATTTTACCCCCAGCTCTCAGAATCTGGTCCCTGATTTTAACTCATCCCGACTGATGTGAAACTATTCAGAGGATTGTACTTCCTATTTCAGGCACTCTGAAGTCACACAAAGCAGACAGAAAATTTATTTCCATATTTGCTTGCTTGATTCTTCCAAATAATTCAACCAGCCTGTTTGATATGCTGTAGAAAAACAGTCTCCCCCTTCAAACATGATTGTGGTTAGAAGATGATGTTTTAGATTCTAGGTTCTCATTCTTCATTCCCTTATCTCATTTTCCTCTAGGTGAGCAAAAAAAGAATGCCAACAGCTTGCTAGTAAAGCTTGGAAAGTTTTAGCATTCTGTTTTGCAAAATACTGCAAAATTAGTCATGAGATACAGTTTTTTCATCACCTAAAATGTGGTGTCATGTCAGCATTTTGAGCCCTACACCAAAGGTGGCAGAAAGGACAAAGGAAGATGAAGCAGGGCTTCATGAGGCTAAGTGATTCCCACACCAGGAGCTGTGGTGGCTGCTGTCCCACCGACTGGGAAATAAGTTTCTTCACAAGTATCAATTTACCAGGGACAGGGTAATTCAGCTCACAGGGCAAGGAAATTCTCTAAATTATAAAGAAAAATAAAAATGTGAGTGGTGATGTCTGAACTCCTCTAGTCTTCCATTCAGTTCTACTACAAAGTAATAACTGAAAGGACTTCCAGCATCACTGCTGTGTTTGGTACCCCAGTGAAACATCCCCATTTCTGGTCTCAATATGCTGAATGTTTCAATAGTAGCAACAAAGGGGAAACTATGCACATGAAGACTGGCAAAGGACTTCCAGCATCACTGCTGTGTTGGTACCGCAGTGAAACATCCACATTTCTGGTTTCAATATGCTGAATGTTTCAACAGTAGCAACAAAGGGGAAAACTATGCACATTAAGACTGGTAAGTAAAGTGATTGGAGTGTGCTGTAATTCTATAAAGGCTCTGCTAGCCCTGTAATCCTCCATTCTTTGGCATGTGCTGTAATTAAGAACCATGAATGGCAACTTTTTCCTCCAGGTTTTAGAAGTGCAATTTCATGCAACTATACATACATCCAAAGTATGTAGTGCAATTTGACTACATTGATTTTGATTACATTGATTTTGATGAAGGTGTTAAATTACCAAAGCTAATTAAGGGACCATCCAGTAGATTTTAAAAATAAATAAATAAGGGATGGAGCACTGAGAGTACATCAAGGAGAAGGCTGAAGCATAGAACTGCAGTGAAAAATATCCCAAAGAACTTGGAAATACTTCTAAAGAGCTCAAACACCTTAAAAATGCATCAAAAGGTTAAATGAGTAATAAATACTTGTTTTCCAGTTTGTTTCACTAGTTTCACAAGTGGACACAGTTGACAGTGGATAGAGCGGATACAGATATCTCATATGGAAGTAGATATTGTAGCACTGTTGGGCCTGCTTTGCTACCACTGTGAATCCATCGCTTGGTCAGCCCTTTGACTTGCAGAAGTCAAACACCCTTGGAGGTTTTAAAATCTAATATTGATGAGAATTTGCAATCTAAGAAGACTTCTAGTTAAGAGATATTTAAGTGTTCATAATTATGATACTCAGTAGTCAGAGTTCAGACAAAAACAAAGAAATGAAAGAAATAGTCCCTTACCCTACCAGGTCCCAGTACTTCTATTCAAGGTCTTTACCAGAAGGAAGACTTTTAAGAACTTCTATATTCTGTTTTTATGGCCTCACTGCTGATAGAGCATTTTTAGGTTAGTCACACCTAAAAGCAGCAATCAAGGCTAAGACCTTATTTGTTCAACACTACGTAAGGTACTCTTTTGGCTATCTGATAAATGAGACAAGATAATGGGATGGGTTTATAATGTATCCCCAAACACAGCCTTAACCAGCAGTCAAGAACACCACAATAAGCACTCTGATTTTGTCAGCATGAAGCAACAGAAGTTGGCTTAAATTAAGTTTATTCTGCACAAAAAGCTCCAATGTTCAAAATCCTCTGTTTATTAAGCTGTTAATGATTAGTATATGCACTAAAGAGGTCCACATCAAGAGCTCTTTGCCATCAAAAGTTTTGTATACCTGCAAACATTTAACAAAACATGAAACAACTTTAGGTCTGGAACAATTGACATTTCTTATGAATTTAAGCTGTGACCTCAGGCTCTGAATTGTAAATCATCCCTTTGCTATTAACTTTATCAGGTTAACTTACTTGGAAAACCACATTTTTGAATAATAAGGGAAGATTTGCACATGTTTCAAAAGGTTTAAAGAAAAAAAGGCCAAGTTTTGCCTTTTTAATTCTAGTAACATTTCTCCCCACCTCTGTCAAAAAAAAAAAAAAAACCCACACATGGATACAAATGTTCATCCCCTCAAAACCAAAATAAACATGAAGTATTCCGAAAACATGTAGCAGTTTAAACAGTCTTAGTATTGCTTAAACACGCATTCAAAACTCTGAAAGGAGTCACTAAAGATAAGGCTGCTTCCTACCTATGCACATAAGCGCAAATACAGTGGTTGAAGTCATTTCTGCATATACACTTCTCCCACAACAAAAATGTCATATGCACTATTACAATTAAACAAGACAATTAGCCAGCACCATAGTGAAAACAATTAAATGAAATGAACTTAAAGATGACTCACACCATAGTATTACTACCACACCCTGAAAATCTCAGGGACTTCAAGCTAGGAACAGGATATAGCTGTGGGGAGAACAAAGAATGAGACAGACAACAGCTTTCTGTGAAGCAGATTAAAATCAAAAATAAGCCCCTTTTAGCACAGCAATATGTTGGATCACTCATCTTTTTTTTTTTTTTAATTTTACAATTAAGTTTATAACTCCTATGCTCACAGTTGCGAGCTACATGAAGTGAAATGTGGATAAAATCATCGGAGTTCCTGGGATATCAGCCAAGACAGAAATGAGCTTTTTTAAAAAAAAAAAAAAAATAGAATGCAGCACAGTCCCAGGTGCTACTTAAATTGAATATTTTATTAAAACACAGTCTATTTCACACATACCTGGTTCTTGACTGACATCCACCTTTCCCACAGTGATATCTAGAGGTTCACTTTCCTTTGCAAAAGTCTCCCATGTCAATTCAATTTGCTGACAAGCTGGACACCAAGGAGCATAGCTAATGGAGGAAGCAGGTTAAATATATTAGTATTCTTATCCTTATATGCATTCAAATTGATTTACCACACAGAGAAAATACCAAAGAATCAATCACAGAAAAACTGCAGTCCTTAATCAAGTCTATTGAGTAGGACGATCAAATAGCTTTCCATCAATCCCTACATACGTTCCTCATGTTATTAAAAACAAATCCCCATACTTGAAAAATTCATAACCAAATCCCTCACCACTCAGAATGTATAATTTACTATATTTACATAGAAAAATGGATCAATTTACCCAGCGGCTCTTTGAATTACTGAACCCAGGCTGTCCTGGCATCCCTCAATGTAACATTTCATATTGATTCCACACACCTCCGAATTTCTGGAAATAATAGTTGCTTTATCCCACTACTCAATACATCAAAACATGCCCCTTTTGATTGCACTCTTCAGTGATTTAAAGGTTCAAGTCAAATTTCTAGTGCCCATTCCATGTCTCTTCCAAGCTTCCTTTACTGTCATGATTAATTTGTAGGGGGAGAGCAGCATGCTTTAAAAGTTGAATTTCCAATACTAACATCTGGAATATCAAAAAAAGCCGCAGTTACTACTGACAACATAAACACAAAGGAAAGAACTGATTTAGAAAGGGTAATACAGAATAATAAGAAAAACTATGAGTGTTCATGGTGACCACATAGAAAGCTATAACCTCAGATCTCCTGAACAGGAGCAGCCTTAATCAAATTAGAGATACCAGATCTTGAAAAGAAATAATCAAGGAGATGCTTTTGCAGAATTGGGAGCAAGAGAGAAGAACCACGGTCTACAAACACCTCCTAATGGCTTTCTGGCACTTGAGATATCCATACCTAGCATCCAGCTTGGACAAAAATAAGTGAAAACAACTAATCCCTCAGATGAGAACATTACCCGTGGTACAGTCTACGGTAATTTTGAAACCGAAGTAAGTATTTCTACATGAGAACCTGTATCCTTTTAAGTTCTAAATGATGAAGTCAAAAACAGGCATTGCATTTTACAGAATAAAAGCTACAGATATATGATTTCAGAATGAAAATTAACACAGTAGCTTGTGAAACAGTGCCATTGTGCATTACAGCATTCAGAAAAAAACATGGGCCTTATCCTGCCTGTGAAACAGTGCCATTGTGCATTACAGCACCCATTTTTTTTTTCTAAAAACATGGGCCTTATCCTGCCTAGAAACAAACCTTCAGTAGCTTTCTAAAATATACTGGAAGTATACTGGAAATATCACATGCAGAACTGCTGTTTTGTATTATGCTGCCTACAGAGGTTTTTTTTAATACTAGCTTGACAGAATCTGTATATTAAAATAGACCAACAGTTTGTAACAATAGCTTGACTGATAGTTAAAAACTGCATGACTGACAGATAATGCTGCTGCTCTTTCTGTAATACAGACATAATTAGGAATTTATTCTAAACGCAGCTCCTCTAGATGTGCCACACTCATGTCATAGGATTTCCAAGATTAAAGAATCCTTTAGCCTATTTAAAGTAACATCTGACCTTAAAATGCAAATGTCAACATGCATGTTTTAATTTCATATTTATAAGAATTCTTTCTAAATGACTTAAAGTGGAAAATTGAATGCCAACATGGCCAGGATAATATCAAACAATTAGAATCACCTTTCTTTAGCCCAAAGACATGTTAAACTTCACTTAAGCCACAATTCAGTAATGACAGAACTTAGTTTAGCTTCCTGGTTTTTATACTAATATCAGAAATAGGATGGAAGTACAAGATCCAGTCATTCCAGCCAAACATTGCCATTATTTGCACTCAGTCGTGTTCGTTAATTCAGCGCACTAAGCGGCGCCCATCACACTGAGCTTCACTGGATCAACAGAAAGACCAGAAGCCTGGATGCCCTAGACTGATTAAGGGGGAGGAGGGATATTCTTCTACTGTTCCTGGTCATTACGTGTGCTAGGACTTTTTTTTTTCCACTCCTCCCAAACAAACATATAACAAAATAAAGGCATTGTCTGATTCTTTGGGTGTTATCTTAAGACTATCATCTGATTCATACCTGTTCTTGAAAAAAACAAAAAACAGAAAATTTAGATGAAAGACTGGTGGTATTCTAACTGATAAGGTAGGTTTCAGATAAAAACAAACAAAAATGTACAACTGATTAAGTGAGAGGGTGCTAGTCAAAGATTCACCCTTTAGTCCTTGTAATCTACCAATAACCCTATCACAACAGAACAGATGTTGAAGGCTGACACAGGACGTTTCTTCCAGTGCCACCTGCCCCCTCATTCCCACTTTAGCACAAACAGAAGTTCCCAGTGGATGCTCCACACCAGTGGAGTGGTGGTAAAAGTTTCAAAATTGCTGAAACTCTAGAGATTTTGAAGATCAAAGAGGAAAGAAATTCTTAGTTTTCTTCTGATTCCCCTCCAAACACACAAGTGCCTCCAAATTGCAGGCCTGCCTGAGGAGTTTTGCTAGATACTAAATAACTCATACTCCTACAAATCCATTTCCGAGATTCAACATTTCACTAATGAACTGCTATACTATGTCAAAGCATTAACAACATCTCACTAAAGTTTACCAAGAGACCATTTTAAGAGTCACAGCCCCACTTTGACTTTTGTTACTACTTTGGTCATTTGCTGTAGCCCAAACAAGCCCAAAACCAAAGCCAATTTGCACAAGCTATCACAAAAGTTCACAAAGCTAAAGCTGGAACTAACCACAGCCACAGGGCGACTGGACTGGCAACATACTGAGGCACAGTCTAGAACAAATGCTTTAGAGCTGCCACCTTGACCTGTAATTTTGTAAATCCCCACTGTATTATTTTTAACTTGATACACATAGATTTTTTAAATAATACATTGGTCAAGGGGATAGTAAATGTATACTATGGATGTTCTATAATCCAATTGCATCCTTTAAGACAATATTTGGAACACTGCTTTTTACTTATTTTAGAGACCAGTAAAGAAACATTTTAATATTACAAGAACAAGAAGAGAAAGCCAAAAGTAATTCCTTCTGGAATAAGCAAAACGAATAAACAAGAGGAAAAAAACTGCCATATGCAATTCAGAAAACCTTTCCATGTGCCACCAAAGGAGTTTTAAGCTTGAGTAGTGATTTATAAGATCACTTAAAAACGATTAAAGATGTTCCAAGACATCAGCAAATTAAGTTCCATCGTTCTATATACTTTCATCCTCCCTACAATAGTAAAGCAGCTGCTAAAAGGGGTATTTCAGTTTAACATTTTATCATTTTCTGATCAGCCAATATGCAGCACAGTAGTTGGCCATATGTTCAGTTATCAATTAACAGGAGTTCACACTTCATTTGTTCACTTCCTCTAAATTCTGCCAGAACATCTACAGAAACTTTGCAAACAGACCAGTTTTAGCAACTTGAATATTCCCTCCATTGACCCCCCTCCCTTTTATTAATTGGGCAAAAGAAAACTGACCACTAACAAATCAAGATGGAAATAAGTCTACACTCTTACAAGCTACAGTCAGAAGATTCCTCAACCTCACTGAGCTCTAAATCTAAATTACAGTAAAAGTTAAATAACCTGTAGAATTATTTATGGATCAGCTTATTTACACAAGCTGTTTAGAGCCAAAGTGCTTAAAAGCACTAATCCCATGTAAACACCAAAACATTCGGCTAGATTTTCAGTCTACTCCTTTGAAACTCAAGACAAACATGGTAGTGGGACTTAACAAGTGCTGAAGCATTGTGACAAGTCTGGCCAAATAGCTAGCACAGAACGATGTTCAGCTATAAATACTAGTGAGTAAAGTAGGATCCAGGGCAATAAAGTCATAGGCGAGGCAATAGCCTCTTCCCCAATCAGAAACTCTACTCAAAGCAATGCAAATTCAACACTAAAACTGAACAACAAGCCTCAAAGAAGCATTTAGAAGGAGCATGAGTTCAGATGTTGATGGTGCATATCCTGTTTCACAGGCTCCCTGATCTCACACCCATTGAGACACTAAGTCTTCAAACAAGCTACTGAGCTCCCACATCTTTTAGGAAGTCTGGAGGACAACAGCTAAATAACAACCACATTTTGGCCATCTACCATAACTCAGGGCAGCACCTAAAGAAAATGCAGCTTGTCTTTACTGTGACAAATATTCTTCCAGAAACTTTTTTCTCCTTCATCTTCGAGTATGATCACATGGGATGCTATCATGGTTTTGTTAGTATGACTACTTAATCTGATTAAAACTGTCACAACACTTCCAAAGCTGCCCACGTGCCACAGAAAAAGCAAAACATTTCACAGCTGCACAGCACACCAATTCCATGTGAACATACAACTGTCCAAATTATTTCTCACTGCTCTATTAAAAACATCTCAGGTTTCTTTTTCCCCTTGTGAACACAAACAAGCGAGTTGCCTTCAATACAATGCAGCACGTGCACTTCACAAGCAGCATTACACCACAAGGGAAACCAGAATATCTGTGAAATTATTTAAACTTCTGTCCCTACAAGCTGAGGTGAAACCCTCCCTAGGTGCCATCAGGACAGACACCTGGAGCGCATGGCACCCCCAGACTCAGCCTGGTGCAAAACGCTGCCAAAGCCGCAGCTAGGTGAGAGCTGGGGCTACGCTGCCCAGCGTGACCCCACAGGGAGTAACCAGCGCACAGAGCCACCGAAATCCTGGTTAAGCCACTGCCAGGCCTGCTGGCACTCGAGTGCCCTCTGCCAACGCCTCCAGACGAAAAGCTGAGGGGAAAGACACTAACTAGAGCATCGCGCTGCTAAAAGAGGCTCCGGGGAGGCCTGCAGGGCCG
>NW_010584452.1:0-19942 GCF_000705375.1 Tinamus guttatus | reverse complement strand
GAGCGGCTCCCCGCCTCGGCCACCCAAGCCCCTAACCGTCCTCGTAGTGATAAGTTGCCCTAATGTTCACTCCCGTTTCAAATTGTGATCGTTGTCTCCTTGTTTTCCAGTGACCACTGGAAATCACCACTGTTGAAGGGTGATTTAAACTAAGCAGGACAGATGTCCACTGTGTTTGGGTAGGATGGCGGGATCGTTAAAACAGACTTAGGATTCTTTAACCAAGGACATCCTGAAACTGCTAGGCTGTAAGGATACTTTTTTTTTTTTTTTTTTTTTTTTTTTTTTTAACACAGACACAGTGCAAGCTTGTCAGGAAAAGCCAAGCTCCATGTATCCTGAAGTGAACTGTCTTCATTATAATTCTAAAAATCACACCCATAGGTCAAAAAGACCCTCGCTCAGGCAAAGACCCTTCCCCTGAGCATAAGTAAGTGGAGATGTTGAGCAAGCAATATTAGAATTGTATGTAAATTCCTAAGCAACCAGTGGAAGAGGGATGGACTTGGGAAGCTTCTAAGCGTAAATATATTTTGGAAAGCCAGGAGGGTGTGCTTGGTTTGTGGGAAACCATGGAGCACCGGGCTTGCGCAGATCCGAAATAAATAAGCAAATGTCTCTCCTGAGTGTGTGATTATTGCCTCACTGCACACCCGGCAATGAATCTGCAGCAAAATGCCTCCATTTCTTGGTCACCTGTCTGCAGGAACTAAGGGGTGGCTGTTGAGTCCCCCTCAAATCCAATGCTTTCCAGGCTCAAGAAGACTCTCACGAGGCAAGCGCTTCTGCCCTCATTGTGGTGGCCACTGCTGGACTTGGTCAGGTTTATCAAAATTTCCTGTATTGGGGGTCATGACTGGATGCAGTATCCAAGATGTCCTGCTACGAGTATGGAGTGAGGCGGATGGTCACCCTGCTCCGTTCCTGGCCATGCAGCCCGGGGTGCTGTTGGCTCTGCTCGCTGCCCGGCTGCGCTGCTGGCTCGTGCTGGGTCCTCCGTCTGCCAGGGCCCTCAGGGCCTTTGCTCCCTGGCCACTCAGTGTCACCTGCACCAGTGCCTCCAGCACCATCTCAGGTAGAGCACTTCACGTTTTGTCCTGCTGACTTTAATGATCTTCCTGTTTGTCCTAGTCCTTTAGCTTGTTTAGGTCTCTCTGAGTGGCAGCCCTGCCCTCAAGTGTATTGACTGTGCTCCCATTTTGGTGTCCAAGAGGATTTGCTCCATATTTTTTCTCCACAGACTGAAATGAGACTGACCTGTTTGTAATTCCCTAGCTTGAAAGCTAGAAAGAAACAGAAAAGGCATCTAGCCTTTTCTGAAGATGGATTGAACTTTTGCCTTTCTCCCTTCATGGGTGGGAGGTGTTCTTTGTGTTGCCTCAGTTAATGGTAATTTGGACAGCCGACTTCCTTAGTCAGCCATATAGATTGACCGGAATATATCAGAAGAGAAGTCGGTTTGCCTTTCCTGCCTGTTGTTGATTGTAGGATTTCCTGAAATTAGTTCTTGTTTTTCTGAGGGGGGTCTTGGCTTACAAGAAACTTGTAATGAAGAATTTTCAAGAAGTTGCGCCAAAAGTTAATCAGCTCTGTTGCTAATGCATTTACACATTTTTTTTCCACTTGGGAAAACAATAACAGTGACCAGTTCTGGACTTTGTCACACTTTGCCAGCTTGTCTAATGAGGCTCCTTTACAGTTTTTCCATGTTCCCTCAAGGAAGTTGGCTGTGATCAAGCCATTACTTTAAGCTTGAATAGAAGCCTGTTCTTTATTTATTGACAGCCAAGTGGGCTTTATTGTTATTGACAGTACATGGGAGCAGAAGCAGAGCATAGCTCATAATCCAGAAGGCTTTGGAAGCAGCTGTGGACTTTCACGACTTGGAAATGGTCTTGCCCCTTGCACCACTTGCTTTACATGGAAATGAAACACTGACAGCAATTTTCCTCAGTCCTTTGCTCTTCTCAAGTGTAGGTTACCTCTCCCTATGACTCAGTAAAGTCTTATACATTGCCTCTTCGCCAGGTATTAAAATAGTACCTGCTATTACTAAAGAAGATTTTTGTCCGTAGCTTTATATCTCTGTAGAGAACGCTGCCTTTCTGAACAGTAAGCTTCTTACTGACACAATTAATGCCATCTGAGGATTAAGGAGAAAGTTTCATGGAACATATGTATCGTCTAATATCTTCCATTTGATATATATACATAGACTGAACCTGTAAAGTTTCTGTAATACAATTTTTGTAATCCTGTAGCTATTCTCATGAGAAAAAAAAACTTTCTCTAATCTATCAATGCCCTTCTTGAATTGCTAGTTTGAAAACTGGATGTGTTATTTTAGCAATATTTAGCCCTCAGAATAGGTCCTGATACTGACAAGTAGTGAAGAGAAATACTAAATAGCTGGAGAACTTACTTGAAAAGATGTGTAATAAGCTGAAGAAGTTCCCTTGTGCAGGGGATAGTACAGAAAGACTTTTTTTTCCATTGCTTGGTGAGGACGAGTGAAACTAGATGGAAAAGGTGTTAAATAAGTAGATCTCAAAGAGTGTGTGAATGGGAGAGACCATAAAACAGATTTCCGTAATGTAGCTAAGAAAGAGCCTATGAAATGATGGCCCCAAATACATGAGGAGGTTCCTCTGAATCCAAAAGGACAAGCTAGGATAAAAAGAACAAAAGTTCTGGGTTAAATCTAGGGAACTTCTGAGTGCCAATGAATATAAATTAGGTTTTAATAATTTTTCATTCAACAAAAACATTCAACATAGAAGAGGTTTGTAGTTGAGGCAAAGTCCGCACAGGAACAAGGCAGAGTTACTTTCCTTCCTAAAACAGAACCAAGTGTTCCTAAAACAGGGGAGACTTGCCACAGTGCTGTTAATGCCTCTAAGAAAAGTAGGTCAAGCTTGCAGAGAGGGAGCAGATACATCTCATTTGAACCTGACTAGGAATATGGAATGGGAAATGCATAAAAAAAAATTAGGGAGGGCTGAACAGTTAGAGGAAATAATCAGGGCCAGGGCGTTTATTACTTTCCTGATAATTTGAATCACTCCGACCCATACACAGCTTACTGTCCTTTAGCATCACTGAGCCTCTGTTAAACTCTTTAACGTTACTCCATTTGCGTGTCTTTGCTCTGCTGGCATTGCAGAGATCTCAGAAGAACCAAATTTTTCCAATTTCTATATACCCCTTTCTGTTATACCCCCGCCTCCTCCCACACACACGCAAAAAAAAGCAAAGATAATATCTGGCAAACTGGGATATCAGCTTCTCAAGCCTCCACCTCAAAATCTCTTTTTAGGGTTAGTTTTAGAATTTCTCCTGATTCCACTTCTCCTTCTGCTACAAACCTGGCAGCAGAAGCAGATGTGTTTTCCAGCTACCTGTATGCTCACAGCCAAGTGTATTATTTTAAATCCTTAGTACGTATTACTGGGGGAAGCTGCCTAAGGAAGTCTCTTCCAACAAAAGGAGGACAGGGCATTACGAGGAGCTTAGAAGTGCTCTCCGGAAATGCAGGTCTATTTTGATTATAAAATGGAAAGTTCAATTACAATATGGAAAGAAATTAATGTGTCTGCACTTAGAGACAGGCACAAAGAAAATGTCTTTCTTCTGTTCTGTGATACTATGGGCCCTCATGTAATAAATATTTCTGTACTGGAAGGTTTATTTACCTTAATGACTGGTCGGTGTGTGTGTCAGTCTGTCCCTGCTTAAACAGAGGAGAACACCAAAATAGAATTCTGTAGCAGAAATGTGTGTGCTTTTCTAGAAGGTTGTGTGGAGGACTGTGCTCCAGGAGTGTTTGAGAGGTGTTCACTGAGCTAAAATTTATCCTTCTTTGATTGTGTGGTTTTCCACTGGAAAAAGATGTCAATGAAAGTCCCATCAGTTTAGGTGTGTGGGATAAAGTGTGTGTTTACAAGACTTCTTTTGTAAGCTTGTTTCTATTAGGTTTGTTTTCTACCTAGTTGAACTTTCTGCTATTATTACTTTGGGTGGGTGTGTTGTGGTAAAGAAAGGTATTCCAGCATTCTGGAAGTAACTTATTTCACTTCTTTCCGTCATGACAGATACATGACAAGCCCTAGAGCAGAATAGATTATAGTAACACTCATTTTCCCAAAATATACCTAATTACATCATCTATATGATATTTTTTTTTTTCAGTTCTGTACTGGATTTCCAGAAATGTCTTTCTCAACTTTTAGGATTTCTTATTGTCCTTTAAAAAATACTTTAAAAAATTCAAGTTTAATTTGATTCATCCATGTGCCTAATGAAATAATAGATGCAATATACTTCCCAGTACGTGAATGGTAAAAGAATTTGCACTTACAAGTTAAGACAAATAGTCTTATTAGAGAATAAACAGTATATGGGCACAAATAAGCATTCCATGCATAACATTGACTTGCTAACCCTAAAGCATGTCACATTTAAGAAGAATGTTTTAGTTTTTAAATAACTTGGTAAAGACATCACAGTAGTGCAGTTAACTAACTCTTGGAAATTCTCCGTGACTCTACATTTGGTATCTATTTAAAATGAATCAAAACTTTTATATAAACGTTTAACTTTTGCTCAGTAATGCTAGTATCTCTTCTTAAGAAATCAATACAAAACTCCCTAGAATACTCAATATCTATACATGTATAAAGAATTTTGTTCTTCATATGAGTTTAAAGTTCTTCAGCTCACTCTCCAGCAAAAGATAGGAATATAATGACTAGAGGAAATACTAGTTTGCACTTCCAGAAATCCAGGGTGCTTTACCCATGATATTTCTAGCTAAACATTTCTTTTTTTTTTTTTTTTAAGAATCTGTCAAGCTTTGAGATTTGCTGTCCTGCACAAATGTGAAGAATTATAGTTGTTTTATCTAGCATCCTGATTTGAGGCTACATTATCAGACGTACTCAGTATTGAAAAAAGTTCTTAAAAAATCTGATGCCTCATTTGCCACATCGGTTTTCTTGTACAGGGAAGTCAGCATCACACACATGGCTACCTGGCTGCTCTTAGTGGTCTGGGATTATGGATTATGAGATAGAGCTGGGTTCAGGTGGCAGCAGATACATACCTGAAAGCTAGAGAAACCGCTTCCTTGATGCCTTGGAACTGAAGACGCTGAGTCAGGAAACAGAGACAGAAATAAGGAGATTTGCAATCTGTAGGACAACCTGTGTCTGGTGAGGAAGCAGTCACAGTCATGAAGAATGAGTATTTGATGGCTTATAAACAAGAAGGTCACAAGGTGGGATAGAAAAACCCAGATTCAGACAAGATGCCAACAGGGCCAAAAGGAAATGTCCCTGGATCTGTACCTTTACATATCCACCCAGATATAAAGTGGAGGAAGAGGAGGACATTTGCATGTTATGGTATTATGTAATATCCCATTCTGTAAGCGGGTGCATGCTGGAGTTCCTCTGCTCCACACAGCCCACACCCTTGTCTCTGCAAGATTCAAACTCCGGCCTCCTACAAGATCAGCTCCCACCTCTGATGTGCATCTGTTCACTTTCTGCCTGTCGAGCCTCTTCAGAACTGAAAAGAAGGAAGTTGCAGCAGATAGGAGGACAAGCTTTCAAGTCTGAATGCATCAGACCAGGACAGATCGAATGACAAAAGTGATTTTTTGTTGCCTGACTTCTTCTTCTTTCCTTGTTTTATTTTTCCAAAATGGAACTCTCCTTCTGGGTAAGGAGCTGTTCCTAGCAATATATTTTTCTTCAGCAATAAAAATATCTCCAAGACAGAAGCAGAGTTCTCTTTTTAGACTTGACACTTTCAAAGCCTGATATATGCAGCTGAGTGAGCTAGATGAAAAGGTATTATTAGTTTTTTATTAGATTATGATGCAAGCTCAAGCTGGCTAGGCTTGTCAGACTGCAAATCTACTGCAAACATCCATGGCCAAATCCTATTTTCATACATCTTGCTCTGAGTATGGTCAGTAATCCTCTCTCCCCTGAAACTGGTTCCCTTCTAGCAACTGTCAGAAAGGCACAGGTGGACATAGGGATTGATTTACAACATGAACAGTCATTGACGTAGAACGATTCTGAATGTGCTCCCAAACTAAATCAGGAATAATGCTATTAGAGCCAAAAGAGTTATGCTTTCTTACACTGTGTATGAGTCCAAAATCCAGATCTTTATCGCAATAGAGAGTAGGATTTGTTGTATTTGGCTTGAACATGTATTTATACAAGGCTGTTTACCATCAGTGTTGTCTTATTTCAAAGATATTTCTTCTTCTGCTCCCTTCCAGCAGCTGCATATTGTGTTCAAGGGATTATTCAAAGCGCATAGAAGTGAGAGGCAGGGAGCACTTCCTTCCCCTGACCACAGCAGGGCCTGCACAGGAACGGAGGGCTGAGGGCTGCCCCAGGCACAGTGAGCACAGCGAGGACCTTATACTGTGGCAATATGTTACACTCATTTTAAACCTGCTCTGAGTGCTCCGCAGCAAAGCAGACTGCCCAAAGGCATGGATGTGCAGCCAGGCTAAGCTCACAGATAGCTGGGTGCCTACTGTGCACTGCAACATAAATATAAGCTGTAAGCTTTTTAAATGTCACATACTTAGGAACGTTCTGTGGAAAGACTAAAAGCTCACCTGAAAATATTGTCATATTTTTTTGTTTAAGAAAAAGAAAACTGACATGTCATAAGCCAAAGTTTTGCTTGCAATCAGTTTTTGGATCTGGGTTTTGGGGGCATACAGCATCAAAGCCACAAACCCCCACAAACCAGCTTGTAGTCCATCCCTCCTGCAGTAAGTAAAAAATCTAGTTAAATCTCAGTTCTATCTAAATACTGTGGAAAAGGCAGTTCCTGCCCCAGCTGAACAATAATGAGGACATTGGCTTGACATGTATGCTGAAATTTCAGAGGCTCCTGTGGGAATAGACTCTAATCATTTTTGAGTTCTCATGAAATAGTATTTGTCTCTGCAATATTATATATTATATAAAATTCTTATCCTGGAATTCATATTTAGCTGTTGATCACCTGAAGTTCTGTGAATTAATTCTCCTCTTCTCTTCCCACTAACCTGTGTGTTATATCAGCCACGTACTGATCAAGGAGAATGCAAAAGCAATGTCATCAGGCTTTTTTTTTGCGGGGGTAAACGTTTAAAGGAAGTAAATAACTATACAAGGTGCAAGGTGGTGGAGAAACCTACCCATGCAGAGAAACTTACTGGCAGAAATGTAATAGTAACTATATTCTGCCACAGCTTTGCCAGGGTAATTCTCCTTGCTCTCCTTTTCTAGGGGCACCTCAAAATAAGTTACTAGAAATAAGAATTATATTGCAATATAATCAGAGTTTATCACATCGCTCACTCGTAGCGCTAGTGTCTATTAGACATTTCTGGTCATTTATCTTTTTGACAGTGATCTCAGATTGTTCCTGGAATATCAGGAATAAAATCTCACTCTTTCAGTCAAAGTCATCAAGTAACTCCACTGATTTTAGAGAGGTTACTTGTATGAGAATTGGGTTTGGTCCGAAAATTCTTCTATACTGAAATGTAAAGCAAGTTAAGTTAATTCCTGCTCCTAACCTTTGCTTCTCATAAGCAAAAAGCAGATGAATGAAGGATGACAACACAAGGTGATTTTATTGCCGTTGAGAGAGAGCTGAGTTGTCCCTGCAGCATTCCTACAAAATGGAATGAGAAGATTGCTTACATTTCATAGTAATTTATGTGCCCATAGAAATATTTCCCTCTGCACCACCGAGAGGCAGCGTGTAGATCAATAGGCATCTGAAGGACATATTTATGAATGGGTTTCCAGGCTTGGTGAGCAAGGGCTCTTCCAGGTGCAGAACAGAATGGGCCCCGCGGATACCTCTGCTTCCTGCGCCGTGTCCGTCGGGCACAGGGCGTCCCGTAGCTTGCACCGCGGCTGCTGCTCCGCGGCAGCTGCTGCAGGCCCAAATGCTGCCACTGGTGGAAAGGTCCTTCAGGCAGTTTGTAATGGGAGGCCCGATGCTGCTTTTCCACTAGTGGGACAGGGAGCACAGGCCTGCGGTTCCAGGCCCTTTTCAGGCAAAACTAGATGTAGCAGGAGGTCTGGTGCAGAATTAGTGCTGGATAAGGCTACAGTTGGTTACACTGAGAAATCCTATGTTGTTGCTGGGATATACCGAGGCAGAAATTTTCTTAAACACAAGCTGTCTAGGAAAAAGCAAAAAAAAAAAAAAAAAAAAAAGGAAAAAAAAAAAACCCACAAAACAAAAACCCTCTAGACAACCTTAGAGGCTGCTGAAATGCTAGCCCTTTATTTGCCAAGTCCACAAAAATGTTCAAGTCTGCAAAGACACATGGTTAGTTCTCATCCTGGGATTAAATACAACATTCAAAGTGTCCCTACATATTTAATGTACTGCATTTGGCAGCTGTCAAACATGTTGTTTGATAGTGAAGGTGATCTCTATAACGGAAAGTACTGATTTTTCTCTAAGAATTTCACGTGCAGTACGTGTGTGATCCAGCCCTAAAAGAAAAGAGTGCCAGACACACAAGCTTTTTCAAATACTATTTTTTTCTTTTGAAAGAAGGAAGAAAAAGTACAGGGGATGCACACTGATATGGTGGCTTATTTAAAACTTTCTTTCCTTCCTGCCCTTTTGCCAAGGACTGATTTAGCAGATATCTAGAAATAGCATGTTTGGTAAGGCATACGAATGTTGGATTCCTAAGTGTCCCCAAAAGGACAACACAAAACAGGTCAATAAGTACATCATACATGGTACGAATCCAAAGGACACTGTAAGGATGTAGGTATGTGGTCTTTAATGGCTCTTTCTGGAGGAGCACTGTATTGGAAGCCAGAGTATCTCCAACCAAGGTGCAGCCTCCTGGTGGCAACAGCTTCATAAAGAGTGTTGATGGTTCTTTGAGCTGCATCCACGTGCTCTGACACCTGACCCGTCCTTCCCCACGCACAGAAATAACTCCTTTTCCCCTGAAAGGAAACCTGAAAAGTTTTGGGCACTCACAAAGATTTATATGTCCCCAAACATCCTTTTCTTTTTTCCATCCACGACCTATTGGTTAACTTACCTTGCTTCGCTAATTGCACACTGTTTGCTATATTAAAATCAGTGAGGATTAACTCCAGGGAAGCAGTCCTGACCTTGTAGTAACTGTGCTCTTGGTTTATGCTCCAGCACAGGGAAATGAGGCTCTCTGCAAAGTCGAGAACTGCTAAGCAGCAGCTGCCAGAGCGAGTCCCCTTTGGTGTCAGACACTCCTGTCTCTGGCAAGGATAGTGAAGATCCCAGCCCTGCATTCCCGTCCTGTGACGCTCTGGTCACTCCTGCAGAGCTCCATCCCCGAGGCAAATGCACCACTTGGCATTTGGCACGCATGATCCTGATGATAGCTCATGCCGCAGTGCTTTCTCCCAGTGGGAATGCAACTGTCCTACTGTTCAAAGCACTGTGAAAAGGGTGGAATTCATATTTCGGAGCCTCGCCCAACACAGCAGCTTTTGATCCAAGTGCTTCCTTGGCATAAGTGGTAGATATTTTGTAAACCAATGTTTTACACTTTGTTCTCCCATTATTTTCTGTTAATTTTTCTGTGGCGAATGAATAGATCAAAACAGGAACACATGAGACGACAATGACATTCTAATATGATTCATTGGTTTATAGCTAAAAGCCCCAGGCAGACGTCTTGCTGCTGCCTCAGTCAAAGATATATTAACCGAAGAAGATGACCAGCACTGTAACTCTGTGGGCAGCTCAGGGGAGGTATCGTGCAGCAGCTGTATTAAATGTCCGAGAAGACATCGATCCCAATAACACTAAGAGAACCTTGGTCATAATAGTGGGAAATTTACTTTGTGGTTTGGCTTTATAAGGAGTTGTACTTTAGTGAAATGTTATGGTAGATCTATCAATTACCTTTTTCAGTTTGATCTAAGTACAGACCCATATGCAGGGAATATGTCCATTTAAACCTTCACTTCTAACACTACAGCTCTCCTGTTCCCCTGGGACTACAAAGGCTGCTTGTACAAACCTCTGTGGGGAAACAGAATTACGTACCTCATCAGAGTGCAGGAAAAATACATTTTATTACACTTTGGAAAAAGAGTAGAAATTATTTTATATGACCAAACTCTCCAAGTAGCTTCCTAAATTCAGCCATGAAGTTTCTGTTCCAGCAGGCAGAAGAGGAGCTCGGAGGCACAGCAGGGAGGCAGTGCTGGGAGTCCCACCACATCCTGGGAGAGGAGCTCTTCTCTCCCGCTCTGAGGACAGAGGGCTGCCTTGGGGAAGTGCAACGTGTGTTTTTTAAGTCCTTTTAACTGTCTGCACACCATTTGTTGCTACTTGCACCACAGTTATTCCCCAGTAAGGTCTGTGCCGTGAAAATTAAACCTAGTATGAAACCCTAATGATTCTTGGGGACTGAAAAGAAGAGGTGGCTCCTGCCTTGGTGTTTTTTTGCAGTCTGTTCTGATTTTCTGAAGGGTTTCTGATACTAATACAGATGGTTTTTATAAAGCCAGCCCTTGTGTTCTAGGCTGTTTGCTGATCTGCAAAGTAACCACCAGGACCTTACGTGGACTTGGAAATCGTGTTTTACAGAAGTGGCGTAAGAAAAATGCAATCTCACAGGTATTTTCAGCTTTCTGAAGTATATGTGACCAAGTGGAAACACTTTGTTAAGGGTAAAACAAACTCCAGTAGAGTATATAGCTACTTTCATAACACCTTCATGGGCTCAAAATGTGAGACAGGTGTTTTCTACTACTCTATGATCTATGGAAAGACAGAGACCACTGCAGTAAATGTGCTTGCTAAAGAGAAACTAGTGTCAAAAGCCATTGCAATAGCTACAGTGAAGAGCCAGAGCAGCCAGAGAAAAGCATTTCCATTTTAAAAAAAATGTAGAAATAATTACAATTTCCAGGCAGAGGCAGACAGAATTAGGGTTATTGGTAAGAGTTTATGATTACTAGCATAGAGGAAATTTTGCTGGACCAATGGTGAATGCACCCATAAAAGCACCCGTAAAAGCAAATCTCGGCTGCAGTTAAACATAGTATGTCAAATACCTGGTGTGAGCTGCAGCCAACCACTGATCTGCTCCCTGTGATCAAAATGAAAAGGACCTTTGCGTTTCTGCACCTACGAACTTAATGGCAAATCTCTTTTCAGATTTCAGTAACGCTGAGAAACATTCAGTCTTGCTAAGAAAATCCTGAGGAATGGGCAACCCACCATTTCTCTCATTGGACTATCTCAGTGTTTAATTGGTCTAAACAAAGAAAGAAGGTAACATTTCTGCATGGCAAGTGCTGCAGGGCATTCTGTTATGACGGGATGCATGCTTGTCACCCACTCCTGTCAGAGAAACTAGCAGGATTACAGAGAGCCGGATTTGCTTCTGTAGTTCAGAATAGGCTGTTTAGAGAAACAGATTACTGAATGCTGAACTAATCTTCTGAAAGAAGCTACTTGCTTTCAGCCTGGAGAGAAATGCAGATTACTGTCAGTTGCTCGGGAGGAGAGAGCCAGGAAGTGAGATGTTTAGTGCTTGCTATAGCCAGAGCCTCTGTATGGCTTGTGTGCATGACCAGAAAGCAAGAATGTAAGTGTCATATTAAGATGAAATATCCATTTGCAAGGTATCCAGTCTCCACGTATAGCCAGCAATGGGTTCTTGGAGAAATTAGATAAGGAATATGTATATATTGCTGTGTATGCCCAGACTGTGTTGCAGCCTTACAAAATGACACAGTTTCAGTCCTCACTGAATCAGATATGCCCATCTCCTTATGGCTGGATTCTAATTAGCATCATTTTGTATTTTTCTGCAGGAGAGCATAAAAACCCGGCATACTTAATAACATTGCCATGCTGCTTTCACAGCTTTAACTGTCAACCTACTTTTGCTGTGAAGAAATGGGAAGAGAATTTGTTAAAATACAAGCTGAGAGCAAGAGGAAAGAAATTAGAGGGGATATCTGAACTTCTGGGCCTTCCTGAGGCATAAGAAAATAACGGAATGCATTACCTCCTCCACAGCATGACTGCCTAGTAAAAATATCACATCACATCAACCTCCTCTTTGACTTGAGACAAATATTTCCCCTCTGCCAGTACATTTTACATCTCACTATTTTGGAGCATTGCTGGAACCTGAGTGTAAATGAACACAAAAGGGGTAAAACAAACCTTATTTGGAGTCTCTGGTTCTGAGAGGCTCTGTGCCCTCCTATCCATAATAGCATGTGCACACTCTAGATGTATTTTATCCTTATATCTCAATAGGGTTAGCTGGTGGAGATAAAGAATAAGCAACAGAGCCCAAAGTCACCCGTCTGGTCTGTTGAGGAGCGTTGAACGGATCCCGCTTCCTTCCTTGTACTGCTCGGAGAACTCGGTCGTCTTTCCTGCGCGTGTCTTCCTGGTACTTCGTTTGTTCTCACAAAACAAACGCCTGCAGCTCATCATCTTCTGAATAGCCATTATTCTTGTGAGCCCAAGTGTTACCTTGTATTTGCTGATAGGATTTTTGCAGCCTGCTTTCTATTTTATCATCTTGAAAGATTTTTCTGGCAGATCTAGGAGTTTGGTTTGAAACTCTTTGTGTTTATTTTGGGGGCTCAACCTCTGTGAACAGCTTTATTTGAAAAGCCATATAATATTAAAAATGAGGCAAGGGTTTTTTTTCCAACACATATCTCCTTCACAGCTGCTGGTGCTGTCAGTAATACCTTGCACAAATGGAGTATCCTTAAAAACACTTATTTGTATACCAGAAACACCATAGTGAAGGCTGCTAATATTGTATTGTTTTATGTGCCTACAAATTGGAAATTTTAGCAAATGCCATGTGACAACCCAGTCTGAAACTATGAAGTTGCAACCTCCCCCCAAAAACAAACAAGCCAGCAAACAAAAAGAAAAAAAACCCAAACCAACCCCCCCACCACCAAAAAAGAAGAAAAACTCCTCTACACATTGCTAAGATTATGTGAATCTGCTACATTTTCCTTAGTTTCCTATTTATGGGCTTTGGAGACCTGTCTCCTCTTTCTCATCTGACTAAACTTAAGCTAGAGTCAACCTAAGTACAAGAAAAAAAGGGTATGGTGCCTCCTCCTACGCCTTGGAAACATCTGCCCATCGAAACCTCAAAGGGTATCCTGAAGAGAAGAATTTCATTCAGATTCAATAGTCAGCAACAGACTCAGCTTCTGTAAATCTGTTTATCCTCTTTTTGAACCTGTTCACAGTTCTCACCATCATGAGATCCTTTAGTCCCACAATTTTATTATGCTCTGTGTAGTGAAAGAGGTTCCATTATTCGCTCAAGACCTGCAATAGTCCCACAATTTTATTATGCTCTGTGGGGTTCCATTATTCGCTCAAGACCTGCAGCCCTATATCTGAGGGTTTGCCTCCTAGTCCTAGCACTGTAAGAAATCGTGAATAACTATTTACTCCACATCCTTTCTGGATCCTGTAGCTTGCGTGTTGCTCTACTGACTGTGGTAGAATCTGGACCACTGATTCACGAGGTGAAAGCAGATGCCTACTGTAGATGCCAGTACAATTGGCGGTTTCTACCTCTCTCCTAGCTACTTGGCATTGTAATATGTTAACGACAGCTTGTAGCAGGTGTGATTTCCATGGTCTGAGTGATGAGCCACTTGTGTACTTATCTTCGGAAATGCAATGACAGCTTGGGAATGCATCCAGTTAGAGAACCCATGTCCTCCTCAACATTTGCTTGTGTTGGTGGATGCTGCGCTCAGTCAATTAACAGTCTGTCAACAGCTGATTGCAGGATAGCAAAATTAGGATAGCCGCTCCTGCTAAATGGATTTAGCTTCTTGTAGGATATCGGCACTCGGTACGAACGCTCTGTTTCTGAGCTTGGTTTCCTTGCTGGTACTGCTAGCCCTGCTTGCTGTGCAGGGCCTCGGCGTCAACAGCAGCTTTGTGGCACTTGCCGAGACTTGGAAGGTTTTCACAATTTTCCTTCAACAAAATGACACAAAGTTAACACTGGCCTAGAAATGTCTCAGCAGCCAGTCAAGCCTTAAGTCATTGTAAGACAGCAGGGAAAAAATCTCTGCCTCACAGAAGGTGAAGGGGCTATTTTAGTCCTCACTGAGCCTTCTCTGGTGTGGTGTGAGTTTGTACATGAATGTGGCAAACGTGCTTTCTCTTGACCAGAACTGCAGGTTTTACTTCCTCTATGTGTCTGTTCCACAAGGGTTACTCACAGTGTTCAGATGTGCTTAAAGATGCACAAGAAACCTGTCTATAGCAGCAAGTAAAATGTCACTTTTCCCCTTGACCAGAATTTTTTCTTTCAATTCTCTATGTAAAGAAATATCCATGTTCCTGGAGCCTCTTTACATTTTCCTTTATTTTTTTTTCCAGTGTTCAGATGACATTTGTTTTTTCCAGTCAATATTCCAATCTGGCCAAACTATTATCTAGTGTCTTCCATTTATTTGTACATCTGAGAGGGTATACTGACAGATTCAATTCTTTGCAAAGCACAGAGGAACCAAGCTATTGATTATGCATTTCCTTAGCTATAATAGAGGCAAATGGAGGCATAAAGTGCTTTAAGGATAAACAATCACAAACTCTCCTGAAATTTCCATTTCTGCACTTAGCATTAGCTCGTATAGCTCTCATTGCTCTGCAGTATGGGCAATGTTTCCACCAGTGTGTGCATGTAGCAGTGGGGGGAACAACTGCTACATCAGAAAGGCGATTTTTTATACTCGTTTTTCCCCAGTAAGAATATGCGAACAAGCTTCCCCAACAATACTAAGTTTTTCTAAAAACGGGACTATCTGTGCGTACAAAGTTAAGGTACTGTTCTGAAATTTCCCCTGTCTAGAAATTGTAGGTCATCGGTATAAATAATTTCTTACCTGGCTTGTGATGTACGATTTACATCCCACTTTTGTTAGAAAACAAAAGCATGGAGAAGAGAGACACTGGACGAAATGTTGAAGGGAAATATTGTGAGTTCATTTGTAATAGCTCATCTTACTTGGCTCCAAATGTTTTAAGATATTGCATGAAGCAATGAGAAGTATGTCCACACACACTGATCAGATGTGTGTGATGAGATGCGGGAATAAAATGCCCTCTGTTTAGTCCATTAATAATTCCCAAGATGCAGCAATTCCAGAAAATGTGATATAATTCTAAGCATTCAGAGGTGTGACTCAAGATTTTCTTAATGTTTTGAAATTTTCTGTCTTGGCTTTGTTTTTTAAAGAGAGGATGTGGGTGAACCTCATCTCCGGTCACCTTAGCAGGATGCAATGCAGAATGACATCCTTAGTGGATACGGCATTGGAAGTCTCTCCCTAGTTTTCCCTCTCTTGCCCTTCTAAATTCCCTTTAATGGGACTTCTCCAGCCCAGGGAGAATTGTTGCAGAAAAGGTTTACACCTGCATGGTCTTTGTGCCATGCTGAGTGCTTGACTTAGCTTAGCCTGAGGCACTCTTGACCCTGATGCAGCTCCATTGACTTCAGGGGACTGTTTTGTGGGTTTTTTTTTTTTTTTTTTTTTCATTTTTGATGGTATCAGGGCGATGGAATCAGTCTCATTAGATACTGAATTTTCACCTGAATTTTCACAGATACTGAATTAGACCTGAATTTTCATAGATACTGAATTAGACCTGAATTTTCACTTTACTTCTTTTTCTCAGCTTCATTTTCAGCTGTTTACCAACTGATTTGCTCTGGAGAGTAGGAACCATAGGAGACAGTTGCAAGTGGGTCTTAAATTACAAACTTTATTGACTCTAATCATAAAAAACATATGTAAGAAAATATTATGAAAGCTAAACAGTGACTTAAATAAGCTGCTATTCTTTTTTGGAAGGGGCGGGGGATATATCATGTGATCTCATTACTGTGCTCTTGATGGTTATTACTTCAATATATATTTAGAAATTTCTTCCACTGCCCCTACAGAAGAAATGAACTAGTCTAATGCTGTGCCTTTGCACACATTAGAAGCGCCAATCCTAATTAAAAGCAAAGCTAATAAAATATAACTCTGATGAGATTATCTGTCTGCACCTTTAGCAACAATTTGTTATTTTCAAAACATTAGAAATAAATTGTATATGGCAAAGTGTGCCGTGCCTGGATTTTGCAGCTTCCAGCTTTCGACAGTCAGTCGACATTCTCTGCCCTGGAGAAAATTCAGCTGCACATGCAGATAGGAAAGAAAATGGCTTCTTGGAAGCCTTGGTGTTAAGCAGTCTAAGTTAGCTGAAATCTAGGCGAAAGCCCACAAGCTTTCTCTTGGATCAGAGGTAAGATCTGTCAGCATACTATGTGAAAAAGAAATTAGTCCTTTTTCTGGAATAATCTCAGTTAATTACCAGGATAAGGCTCAGGTTTTCTTGTTAAAGTGAATTTGGATTTTGCTAATTACTTTAAAAGGAGTAGTGCCATACTGTTATTTTTGATTTTCTTGTCACAACATTGCTTCTTAATGCATTACTTCCATTACAATAAATTTAAGGAGAAGGAAAAAAAAAAGATGCTAAAAAGGCAACATTAAAAATGTGCAATCCCATGATGACAGATAGTAACGTGAATTACCACACATTCCTGAAGGAGGAAAATGCCCCCTTCCCTGCCCACTGCTTCTTGCTCTGCTCGCCCGGAGGCCCGGCCGGCAGCGGACCTGCTAATTCCCCTCCTCTGCGGCACGGGCCAGGAGCGCAGAGGGAACGTGAGAGGCAGATGTTGCAACTCCTCTTCCACCCTCCGGCCCGAGAGCAAGTGAGTCCGGACAAAATCTGTAGAAAGAGCTCAGCAGCTTCAGTTCTCATGTTCTGTCTTCAGAGGGAATATTGAGCACTTTGTCTCCTGTATCTTAGGGAAAGCTAATGAGAATTAGGCTCTTTGCCAGGTGAAAAAAAGGTACTTGAAGCAGTGCATTAGAAATGAAGCATTGCCTGCGAGCATTTGGAGTCTTCATTTCTCAGTGGCTTTGGAAAATCAAATGCAGATGACCTTGAATACGTTCCCAGTGACCTGATAGCCAAGAAGTAATGAAAAAGATAATGCGGCTACAGGAGGGCTTGAGCTGAAAAACTTCTGCAGGCTACTCCTGAGGCATGTTCTAGCCATAAAATAAAGGTCACTAAAAGTATCTTATTAAGATGGTTGTGTGATTTAGTTGACTTTGAGTAGTTAATTGCACAATGAAGATTATTTATATATTTTAAAATAAGACAATTGATAAAATTAGATCATTTCTGCCCAGAGATGATCTGAATAGACACATGCTTTGAGCTGCCACGACATTCAGATGCAGTACTTTTCACCTAGGAAAGAGTATTGTTAACTACCAGAGCCACACAGTCACTCTGCATTTTCAGGGTGGATCACAATAATGTATTCTTTAAGCAAGTAGTGTTACTGCCTGTTGTCCATATCCTAATTTAACTCTCACCATCATTCTTGGAATACCTTAGTCATAAATTTTATTCAAAAGCCTCAATATACAATATCTGGATACAAATCTAAAAAAAAATGTTTTTGTTTTTTCTTCATTGGAATATAGATACATGTACAAAAATCCAAAACATTTTTCCGAAAACTGCACCATTTTTTCCGCGTAAATGTAGAAGTACATTTACTGTATGACAACTTGCGGGGCCCTTCATCTTGTGAAAAATCAAAGAACACTGAGTAAAAAGCAATGAATTACTGCTGCTTTGCCCTGGAAATGGACTGCACAATTCATCCCTTATCATCCCACACTATCTAATTTTCATTGTTATTAAATAAAGACAAACAGAATTGCTAGGTCTCGTAATTTGCTTGTGTAAGATCATGTAGTAATCCAGGACTGACAGTCATTCTGGGTATGTCATGGGAAATTAAGAGAAGTATCTGCTCTGGTAAAATACAGTATGCAAATGTTGAAATGAAAATGTCAATCTTTTCCTTTTGGTCTACAGCTTTTTGCATATTCATTACTAACAGGTAACTTGATGATGTAAAGAAGTTTGTAAATGACAAACTTGCTTGAGAATTACTTAAAAATGAATGAGGGGTTGAGAGAGGAAGGTCATTGCCTTTGAACACACAAGGAGAAATGAAAGTCAGCAATGAAAATCTGTCCTGCCATAGGTCTTCCCCTATTAAAAAAACAGTTTATTTTAATAGTTCAAGTTATGTTTGGAGAGGAACAGCAGAACATAGGAATACTATTCTTACTCTGAATATATGTGTAAGTGTAAGCACACAGGGCAATTATTTAACATATACAAATAAGAATAAGGAAATATTAGTAACTGCCAAGCCTAAATGAATAAATGCTTGTTTTCGTTAAAAGGATTTGTTCAACCTCACTGTGCACAATGGCAAGACTGCCATTTATTTTAAGTAAAGGTGAAACAGAATCAAAAATTGTGTAGGAAAGATCGGCGGCTATGATAATGCTCTTAGCACCAGGGTAACACATTTTGAATTGTTTTATTTGGCTATTGGATACTTTTGAAGGTTTATGCATCTTAGGAAAAAAGAAAAATAGGAGGACAAATTTAAACTCACTGTTTTACAAATGTACTTTTAAGCACTTAAGAACTCTGAGTTCCAAGTTGGATCTTCCTTTTCTAAATTGTGTCTCAACTGTGAAGCCGTTTCACTTAATTTTCCACGAGTCCAACACACACAGGATTTCTGTTTTAGAATCAGATTAATATACTCAGCATTTTGCTTACTGCCTTCTTCTTGTATTTGTAATATTCTTCATTGTTGACAGTATTCAGAATCCAGGCCAGAGTCTATTGAAACTGCTGGAAAGGTTTCCATTAACTTTCCTCTGCTTTGGATCCGTTTTCTCGACGTGGTAATATCCAAAAATGTTTGCTCAGAAAAGTATTTTTCTTTTAGAATTGAGCTATATTCTAGCCACTCTCATTCCTACCTTTTTATGTTTTTATATTCACAAATGTCAGTTTAAATTCCTGGCAATTGCTACCTTTGGGTAGGAGGAGATTTCAAAGATTTTAGTATTTTGAATATCACTGGCAGAAACTGTGGACAAAAGTTGCAGCCCTGGCCAATATCCTGCCTGTGTTTTAGACTGTAAAAATTTAGGAGAACCATAATCTCTGAAAAGGATAAAGTACTGTTTAAGACTGCTGTACTCAAAAGCTTTAAGGTTACAATTAATTAGACCTAAAAAAGTCAGATTTTGGCAGTTAATGGAGTCTGTGGGACTTGGGCTTGTATTATTTTTTATCTGTTTGGTGCAGAGAAGATTTTTTTTTTTAAATTGACCTCAGAGAAAATGCAGAGGCTAGGACTATTATGATTAAAACGACAGTGCTCTGAAGTCACATTTATTTTCACAAGGAAAATTGATATTTGGTAAAACCATATTTCATCCCTTAATGACATAACAGCTGTGAATTGTCATCAAAATGCCTCATCAATGTCCTCTCGTCTCCCTGCTCTTTTATATAATCCAAGGTTCATAGTGGGGGTTTCTATTTGATTTTCATTTCAGGCTAATATTTTCCACATTTCAAGTATTCAATATTATTTGAGAACAGACACTTCTGCAACAAAACAATCTCCATGAAAGATTTTATTTATTTAAAGATGTGGCTTTCCCTTGAGGAATTCACCTTCTGATGAATTTTCTGCCAGCTCCTGAGTCACAGCAGATCTGTTCATTCCGAGTAGCCAGGAACTGTTCAGATTTGTATGTTTTTATGGTACTATGTGCATCTTTTTAAATACTTAGGCCATTGTAATTTCAGGCATGATAACTGAAGGAGTCTTATATAGAAATAGGGGAACCTTGATTGGATCTGTATCATTAATGCTTAGAAAATATAATCTTTCTGTGGCCTTATGCAC